>JAUELE010221963.1:0-12811 GCA_031471655.1 Diodora aspera | reverse complement strand
ATAAACACGACTTGCACAAGTGGTTGGAGGCTCAATCCAACTCACATTTTGTGGGATAGGGCTGAGTTTCCCACCCTTTAAATGATGAGCATTGAATTGATTCATATTTGTCTCTGACAGTCTAGGCCCCCAGACCTTCTAGACCCCCTAGATACCCCCTGAACCTTTGCCTAATATCCTTGATTTGTAACACCCCTTTCCCCAATTTGAAACTGCTTCCACCTTCCCACCCCTGACTTGTCTCAAGAGCTACCAGATTACAAAGATGAAGAGAGTCAAGTTAACAAAGGAAATTTATAAAGGATTGTGAAGAATTGTTCAGCTGAGATAGAATCTTATATTGATGTTAGAGTAATTTTAAGCAGACCACTTAATGTTTAGAGTTGTTGATAGACAATGTAATGTACTGGATCTACGACACTCTATCAGCTAGATATTAAAACCAGGATGTGCTAAACAACAGTGTCTTAAGAAGTTCAAAGAATTCTTTCTTATTTTCCTTAAATGGCATTTCCCATGACCGGTATATTCTTCATGGAAAGCTTAAGAGAGTGCATCAATCACTCGTGGGGTTCTTGAAGTATCTGTGCAATAAAGTTTTTTCCCAACACTAATCAATCATGTTTCGAATCTGGTGTAATATGTTGTTTATAGCTGAGGACTTAAAAGCCATGGTGTGTGAGGAAGACAAAGTGTGAGTGACAGAGTAACCTAGAGATAATATCCTGAAGATTGCTAATGCTTGCGGAGAGGTGGAGCTGAAGTGCTCCTCTCCGCGGACATACTTTCACTTCAATCAATGGCACACTGTACAGATTTATCATCCATGGAGCCTGTGTTAACATCAGCAGCAGCAAATTTGTTTTCCATTATGATGGACAAATATTTATTGATTCTGTGGCCAAAGTTGTAGGTTAAAACTTGAGATTCCGACAACTGACAATACCACAATAAGCTACCTGTCATCTCCAATAGCCTTTTCTTCACTGGCCTTCTGTTCTTCACTGAGTTTATGACAAAGCGTCGGATTGCATGTGAGTTGGATCTGATGGAGTTTGTAAGGAACATTGGTTTTGTTCCTCCTGATGCAAAATGTCGCCATTAATTCTGAGCAAGGACAGGAACACACTGCAGTTTTTAGTAAAACATGCAGCATTCATTTGGGTTTTATTTCTGTGGCAACAACATTAGCAGCAACACTTGATAGAAGAGGAGGCTAATCTGAAATGGAAATCTTGTTGCCATGTAAATATTCAGCAGAGTTACTGCACTGTTTGAGCCATCCTTGATAACCATTTGTGATGCTCTCTGAAAATGTGCACAGTGCTGTATTTGTAGTATCTGTGGGAAGGACACAGTTTGGGGACATTTTAGTACAGAGTTTGACTGTAATTGATCTGTTTAAATTATCTGCTGAAGAATTTGGGGTGTGGGAAGTCCGTTTGTACACAAAACGTTTATGATTAAAATCATTGAAATTAATAAATCCTTAGACTTCCAAATCCACAAAGATGGAAGATTAGGCACTATAGAAGTCCGTTGTTATTATCATTATTATTATATTCCTCAGGGGTCGTGGAAGCACTGCAGATAGGGTATTTCAACCTTGCTGTGGGTTCAAATCCTGTTTTGGATCTGCTAATATTTAGCTCAAAATATCATTCAGCTCCAAGATGAGAGTCTGTCACGTTGTAAAATATAAATGTTAATTTATAACACATTTCAAACTCGCATACTTGCATCTCAAATTTCTGTTTCCCTGAGGATAAAACTTGATTGGTGAAATCTTGGTATAACTTGTATTATGGATTTATTTCTCCTTGAGGCATAAGAAAATAAGGATGAAATGCGTCTTTGTGATATACCTCACCATAAACCTCTCTGAAAAACAGTCCAACAAAATGTCACTGAAATTGAAATTGCAATGACCAACTGTTCTAATGAAAGTGATCTCAAATATCATGTTGGGTTTCGTCTTCAACTTTGTTATTTATGCCAGGTACACAGATAGCATTGCCCACATCTGCTTGATTCTGAAAGATGTATAACAGTAGGAATCTACAGCTTCAGATATGAGTCCTTGATCTGTCACCTAGTCAGGGGAATTTGCAAGGTTTTGAATTTACCGTCACTTGCTTTTTGTTCTCACTCATTCATTATGATTCACTTACTCATCCAAGCTTGTTTAGTAGTGATTTCAGAATATGATCTTAGTTAACGTTTGCTGAAAACCATCTTAAATCCAATATCACTCATGCAGTGTGAGATAGCACACCTGGTAATCAGCCAGATTTGGCATTTGTGGGTTCGAATCTAGCCCAGGTTCCTCTCTTTTAGAGGAGGGGGGAGGGCGTGGGTGGTTTGGGGAATGGTGCAGTGGTTAGCCCGTCGACTCAGCAATTTGCCAGGCAGATATGGTTCAAGTCCCGCCCAGGCACTTCTTTCAGCCTGGAGAGACAGGAGCCCCGGCACGGACGTGATGTTGGTGAGAAAGTGGCGATGTGGCTGAAAGATTGCCAAAAACCACATGAACACCAAATCACTTGTTCCTCTTTACAGCCCAGAGACCCCTGATGCCAAGATGATGAAGGTGACACTGGGGTGATATAGCTGAAAGATTGCTAAATACCTGGTTTCTTCTCTTTCAGCTCAGAGATTGAACCCTGACGCCGAGGTGATGTAGGTGACACTGTGGTAATGTGACTGAAAGATTGCTGAAAACTGAAATTGCTGAAATCGCGCACTCACTCCCTCACTCTTTCATCCAAATTTTTCTCACTCATTCACACATTTATTGATTTATGTGTGATTGATAAGCAGACAGAATGTGCCAGATGAGATGTGACACGTGTGTACTCTGGTGTCTGCCATGTTTGGTTTTATGTGTGGGAGATAAAAATCTTCTACTGGTAGTGAGCAATAGATAACCACAGAGACTTGGTGTGTGGCCTCTTGGAAGGCTGGCCAGGTGAAACAAACTTACAGGGCCATAAAGACAAGTGCTCTTTTCTGGCCAGAAACACTTGGGTGTTAGTGACGGTAAAATGGTGTTTAATGTTTTTGTTGTGAGTGAGCCAGATTAGTGCAAATATCTGTATCAACCAGGAAAGATGCTCAGTGAATGTGGCTCCTATTAAATAAACTGATGATCAAAAGAAAGTATATGGATTATTTTTCTGTGAATGATGAAAAAGTACACAATAATCACTGTTGAGTGTCATTCAGATCGTTCTCAAACAGTATGAGGGGTAGATGGTTGATGACAAAGAATAGGGCTCCAGTATCCAAATGCTTCCTGTACAGAGTGACTAAAATAGGGATCTCTGCTTTTCCATTTCTTTGTATTGATCACTTTCATGAACTGTTCTTTCCTCAGTTTGCACATCATGTTGTGTTGTGGCTTAACCATTGAATTTGAAAGGTAAAGCATCATCTCAATTCAACACTGGAAACTAATGTGTCCTTAAGCCTGAAGTAAGTCTAGTCCAGGATAGATTGGTTGGTAGTCTGACTGGAGATACGCTGCCAGATCAGATAAGCAAGGACATATTATGAAGGTGATAAGAAAACACATTCATTAGGTCGGTGCTGCCGTTTGTTCACTAGAGTAATGAAGAGTAAGAGTGACCCTCCTAGTAATGTGCCTGTGTAATGGACAAACTCGGGCTGGAACACTGCCTCCTGCCTTGATAAGGGATTACTCTTGTCAGGGATATAGATGGATAAATAAGTAATAGTCTGAGACCTTGCTTTGATCAGATGCTCCACACTCGAGGTATGTCTATCGTAGAAGGTGTTGTATTAGAAACATTACCATCACCAAACTATTTTAATAGCTCGGTAGAGATAGAAGGAACATTACCTGAGGTAGATATTCAGGATATATTTGTAAGTTAAGGATTTGAAGTGAGTTGGCTTCATAAAGCAAAAGTCAATTTCTTAGCATTTATCTTTCTCTAAAACATTGTTTTTTTTGTCATTGCCTGATTTTGCTTGTGTATCCTGCAACCTCATGGACATGAACAACAGCTTTTTAATTCTGAACAATTACTGTTTTGATACTCGACATTTAAAATATTAATGAGTTATTGATAGAAAATGTGCCCCTATCAGCTGGGTCAACTCATGAATTATTCACATAAAGAATTGCAGTCAGTCTACTGTAAGGGTATAGGAGTGGAATTGCTGAAAGATGGGTAAATTGTAAATGACTGCCAAGTCACCAGATGTAGGTTTTCCAGATGTGGAATTTGGCAGTGGTAGGTCCATGAAATTCAGTCCTGTGATGGCACCTGATAGGGTGTCATGGGACCTCTAAGAATCCTCACAGAAACAACAGACTGTGTGAAGTGTTTTGTCACTGATTAAGACATACAGCTTCAAGAATTCACCTGATTGGGAACCCTGGGTTTTGAATATCAGCCATGTTTGCTTGGTTACCGAACACTTCCAGCACCACATGTGTTCCACATGAGAATTCGTTCTTCAGATGTACAGTGTCTCCCTGTTGCGCTCTACAATAGTGTATTGTTAGATACCTCCTAAAGACAGTAATTTGAACAGTTTGTTTGTGTAGAGGGATCAATTACTGGTATTGATTTCAGAGCTGGAACTTCATCATTTCCAATAAGAATGCATACAACTTCAAATTGCTTTTTGGATAATTGTAGCATTCATAGACATACTGAGCTTGACAAATATCTACAAATTAGTGTAATACTGGGAATGATGAGACAGCTTGGTGCTTTTTCATTGTGTTGGACATTGGATTATAGGCAAAGTCTGTTCTTGCATTTGTCAGTGCTCCAGTCATTTGTGTTGTCTAAATTCCAGTCTTCTAATCCTTTGATGTTGGAGGATACATATCTTTGTGTGAGAACAGGGGAACAACTTTGGTGGATCTGTCACAACAATGTTTCATGTCTGATCTTATTGAGTGGATTAGCACAATGGTTGTCTCATCTGTTGGGATAATTTCGCCTCTGGTGTCATGAGTTCATATCTCTCTGTTATCTGGTGAGCAACTTATTTTCACTCAGAATTTATGTAGAGCTGTACTGCTGTGTTGATGACTGATCAAAATTCATGATCACCTATTTGATCCTATGGTTCCAACATGTAATTTTGTAACCCTGAAAGGTATTTGACTGACTAACCTTGTAGATACATTTTTGTCCTACCCATGTCAGGTTTTTGACAAGACACAAAAATGTTCAAATTTTTTTATTCATGTGCTGTCAATTGAAAAGAAGTACAAGAAGTTTTACATTCCAAAAAAGGATATGCGTAGATATGTCATTTGTCATTGTCAAGGATGTTCAGGAGGCGTCATTTGTTGTCACTATGGGTAAAGAGTCAAATTGTGATATATTCAATTGAAAATACTTTATTTTATAAAGTAAAGACATACTACAGCATCTTATTGGGTCGAATAACTGTACTTTATCAATCCTAATTGTTCTCTACTTGATCTAATCTTGAAGTCAAACAATGTGGGCCCTCAGCAATGTTTAAAACGATTTCACTCCTCACTCACTGAAGTCAAAGACGAAGGTGCAGTTTTGTATCCAGCACATTGCTGCAAAGCACTTCGTTCAGTTCTCTAAGATCTTGTGCTTGGCTTCAGTGTACTCTCTAATAACCTGGCCTGTTTTGGTTTTATATTAATAGATGCATATTGCTTGTCTGGCAATGCTTGAACCCCACTGTGCAGCAATGTTTTATTCAGTAAGCCCACAACTGACAGGAAAGTGTGTAGGGTTACTTATCGCTGGTTAGTTTGGCAGGTAGGCACAAAGATAAGCTTATGCATTAGTAATCCCTCCACAAAAGATCAATAATTGACAAATCTCCAATGGCCAGGAAAAAGTTCGTGAATATATTGACATTTTTAGCGGAACTAAATCAATTTACGCTATCCAGCAGCTCTCAATTGAAACAAGGCAATGAGGTTTGTGCTAGTTTGCCAGATAGTCCAAATGTCTTCTTTGAAGACTGTGCAATGACCGTGAAATATTTTAAAGCAAATTGTCTGCAGATTGTTCCCACTGTCAGCCTGACAACTGCATTGGTTGGAGGGACAATTGGTGCCATCTTGAAAGTAGTAATTAACTCCCATTTTTTGTCAACTCCAACAGTTGCCTAATGGTAGTTTTCATTACGTCTATCGAACTCTTGCCGACATCCGTCTCAGGCTTCAGGTAGTTCCCATACTCTCATCAATAGCGGCCTTCAGAGTGATCGGTTTGCATGGCTCAGCAATCCACATCTGAGGCTACTGCCTGGGATAGCCGATAACCTTAATGATGTAAAGCCTAATTACTGGAAAATTCCCATTTTTTGCATTATCGCTCCTTATGAAAGCTAACCAGCACGCTTCCTTTCCTTTCACTTCCATTCAAGGCGTCTGAAGTTATGTGATGTGTGATATTGCTAATCTGTCAGCATGCTTTAAGACAAGAAACTTGATGTTGCGATTCAGTTCGTGTGCATGTAGATATGTTTGGCAAGTTAAGCTAATAATATAGTTGTAGCATGCCCGACTATCACGTTTTGTTAATAATACTCTTGTAACTGACAGATCTGAGTGTGTGTCTGAAGCCAATGTAAATATATGGCTAAGAGAATTTAGTTGCAAGGTTTACAAGTTCCCCAAGTGTCTTCTTGTGTTGTAGTCAATCCGTTATGGATTTTTTGGCTTACTCTATGTTTGATGCAGTGGATGCTTGACCGAGTTAGACTTAAGGGTGTCTAGCATGGTTTTTCATCTGTTTTTCACCTTGTGGGGCTTCACAGGAGAAATGTGTCACTTAAAGAGAATAGGGCCCCAATAACTCAATACAATGTGACTAAAATGTTAACCCCAAGCTTGTGATACAATGTGACTAAAACGGGGATCTTTTGCTTTCACATTTTTTTAGATCAATCTCTTCAATGAACTGTATTTTCCCTTGGCATCCACATTGCACATCCCATAAAACATCACCTCATCTCAACTCAGCTTATCGATATTTGTTTTAGCACAGTTACACACAAGAAGTTATATACATGTAACTAAGGGCCTTTATTTATTCTGAAAGGACTCGATGCCATACCAAAACCACTATCTCTGATTCATTCATTATCTGCAAGGGGGTTTGAATCCCGGCTGGGTCACTTTTGTTCCTCTCAAACATTTGATGCCCTTTGTAGCGCTATGGTTGAAATATTACCCCCTGCTACGTTAAATCATATTCACTCACTCACTCACTCTTTATCTGCAAGCTATTGAAAGCATTTCGCCAGATGTGTGTAGCATTAAGTTTGTGAGGCAATAACCTCACCAAGATGATTGTAAGTTCATGAAAAAAGGTCTCTGTCTGTGCTCCACAAGCTATCCCCATTTAGATGAAGCAGCAATGTCAAGTCATACACTGTGGTCAGTTGGGACAGACCTTGTTGTATGACTGACCTGCAAATGACATGAAAGCTGAAAAACTGGTGAAGCCACATTACATACAAATTAGGTCACATGTTCAATGTACGAGCTAATCCAAATTGCTCCGATTTTTATGCTGGCAAGCTATCATTTGAGTTTTAATTACAAAAAGAGTTGGGATCTATGACATGCATAGACTTGTAGCTTGGCTGATTACTGAAAATACTATCAGTGTGCTTAGATTATGGGAGATTCTGATCTGGTTAACCAATAGGACCAGATCAAACCTGTAAGAAGCCAGAACAAAAACAAGGTTACATGATCAGTGGAGTTGTGCTGCTCGGCTGTATATCATCAGCATATTATGTTGCCACTTTGAAGCAGGAGAAGATGATGTTTATTTGCATAGACAAAAAGTACGAGTGCAGCTTGAACTTCATAGTAGGCCAGTTCGACTAATTGCACTTCAGGGCACATCAGCGAGGAATAACAAACACTGCCAGTTTTAGGGATGTTGTAGACATATAATGGACGAGATGTTTATCATGGAAGATGGATGGTGTCTAAGACAGAATTGTTTTCTTTGAATCTGATGCTCCTTTCTGAGCTTGACTGAGCATCGAGGTTCCCTTAGTGATTTCATGGAGGATAGGATGTTTGGAAAAATTAGGAACACTTAATTTTTATTGCTGCAAAACACCATTAAGAAGACTAACTGCTCTGCTGCAAAAGCAGGTTTTAAAAGACAAAACAATATATAACAGGTAAGAATTAAAACATGTCTGGTTTGTTGGCATTGTCTGTTCCTGGCTTTAAACCTGACTTGAATAATTTTCAAATATCAGGATGAAAGAATTGTCACGAATTGTCACTGAAAGTACATGATACAGCAGAAATGTTGAAAGTAGGATGAATGGTAAAGCAAGTGGAGTTCTTTGCCCAAAATGAAATAGTTGAAAGGTTGCTGAAGCTAGAGTAAAGGTTCGTTCAGGTGATAATTGATGAGAAACACCATTAGGTAATGTCCGACATTGTGTCACTACAATCAGAAAGATTGTGGTCTGGTTTAAAGCCTGATTTAATTGGGTGCATTGTTGAAGGTGGAATTGAAGTCAATCAGGCGTAAAGCCATTACAGCACGGGGACAAGAGTGTTGCCCAAGCCTTTCAAATGGACTTCATTAAAACCAACACTGGTTGCCAAGGTTAAGCTGGATGATAATGTGCCATATCCACTGGCACATCTTCGGTCTGGGGGATATCAATGCTGAGGATATAAAACTTGATAAAGAAGGATTGGAAAGGACAGGAAATAAAGCCTGACTTAATTTGATGGTGCATGTCAGAGCTAGAAGCGGAGTTGAATAAGAGAGAGGGACTATATGAAGATTCATGATCCGATCACTGATCAACCTGCTTTAATCTGATCAGGTCCTCCGAATTCTTAATCAGCATTTTCGGAAATCGCATTCACTTGACTGGGCCTAGTCACCTATCATAGATCACTATTCCAATTGCATTTGTTTGATCTATTTTGGCCTGAACTCGACTTCAGCGTTCACTGGCCAAGCAAGGGAGGAGTTTTTATAGGCAATTTCATCCACTTTGATGTGAAATATCGGAGGGAATGTTCGTGATTAGGGCCTGTCATGCCATGGTGCTCCTCTCACAGACAATTTACCAGTTAGATTATGATGGAGATGTTCCTCCACATCTGGAGGACCTGTATATACCTACCATCATGGCTGCTTGCCCACCTCATTCCAAACCTGCTTCCCTGCCTTTGTTTACGGCAGCTAGTGTCCTTGGTTTCTTACCTGGACGTTTCTTTGAGTACCATAAAATCATACTTGCATTAGAGCAGAAGTCTTGTCATCTGGCACTGCTCTAATAGGGCCCCAGTAATCTTATGCTTGTCATAAGGTGACTAGAACTGAAAGGCAATTTGTTTCTTTTGTTTACCTTTTGAGCATATTGCACATCACGTTGTACTATGACTAATATAATGCCGGTATATCATAAAACACTAGATGGATTCCAGTCTTTATCTGTGACTTGCATCCAATTTTAGAATAAATCATTGTTATTTTTATTGTTATTGTTTGTTACGAATATGTTTGAAACACTTGTACAATTTGAATTGTGTTTCTAATTTTAAAATTCTTTCGTGATTTATTTATGTCTATTTATGCAATTTTATTGAAGCTATCATTTCAGAGTTTGATTATTTTCAAAACTTAAGTTTTATATTGTTTTCTATTCAGTAATGTTGCCTTTACTTACATTCTTGTTGTTGATATATTTCTGCTCAGAATTCCATTTTCTAGGGGTGGGGGGGGGGGGCATGGGCTGGCACAGTGGTTAGCACGTCGGCCCAGCAATCTGCCAGCCTTGGCAGCTGTGGTTTGAGTTTTGCCGGGGCACCACTCTTTCAGCCTGGAGAACCGGGAGCCCTGACATCGACATGATGTTAGTGAGACCATGGTGATGTGGCTGAAAGATTGTTGAAAACCATGTAAAATCCCAAATCACTCACTCGCTTCACTTCCTGGGGCCCTCATAATTAATCTAATTAACATGACTGAATTAATTACCACAATTAGGTGATACAGCAATGCATAATGGACTTAATGAGATTTGAAGGAAGATCATCAAAGGAACTTGGAAACTAAGAAACGTGAACTCTTCATGCAATAATGTGGACTCAGGAAGAGAATTGTGAGAATATTGTAATGTATAAGACTGTGTATTTCCTCAAATATTTCACTTATGTCAGACAAGGCCATCAAATGGACTATATATAATGATTTCTCTTGACTGAATGACTTCCGAGGACAGGTAGGGCATGTCATATCAAAGCTGAGATCTGCCAATATGAGAGATGTGCTCAGGAAACCTCGGTCAGTCAGCATGTTGGCATGAGGTGAGTCAAGGAGACTCTTGAAATATCCGCTGTTCAAAGTTCACTTTATGCACTGAAGGCTACATGTTGACAAGCAAAGAGTGCATTTCAGTGGGAAAATCTAGAAATATATTTATTACTACAGACTAGGTGACTCGATTTTAAACAAGTAGGTTCATAACAAGTGTCAATTCCTCATGAAGAAGGGGTCTCTAGCATATTTAATTAGGAACTTAAGCACTAGCAGGACTATGCACTTAAAAAGTGAATTTGTGCTCACAATAATATAGTTAAATAGAACAACTTTCAGGTAATTAAGACTGAGAAAGTTCAGGTGATCATATTGCCATTGATCACAGAAAAAAAGGAAATATTCTGAAAGGATGGGTATTTAAATTGCTAACAGAACAAAATAATTAATTGCAAATCAATAGGAATGCAGATGTAAAAATATACAATTTCCCAATCCAGTTTCTCTGTTTGCTTCATCCTGAGTGAACTGAGGCTCCACTGCTAGGTTAATGGTCAATGAATATCATTTTTAACCATAATTAATTGATGAGATGATAGATTATGTGATTTACAAATTGTTTTTGATGTTGAATTAAATTTTGCATCCTTTGATCAGCCGCAGGATTAGACTTGCATCTGCCGGACGATTTTTCTGTGCGTGGACGGACGACTAATCAATCCCAGATAAATTGCATCCCAGTCATGGGCTTTTTAAATCCAGCGCCTTCCTGTCTTGTGTCTTGAAGAAATCACTTCATATTCCATCCGGATTAATGTCTATCTGCCTTGTATGGGATTTTGTGATGGTATTGTTTTTAAGGCTTCACTAAAATATTGACTGATTTACCAGAAAAAGAAAAGTTCATGGGTTAGTCGGCGGTTAGTGAAAGGCATCATTTGAGAAAAAAATGTTAAAATAGGCAGATTATCTTCAGAGAGAAGCAAAAGACAACCTGCTGTCTCGTCGGGCACTTTAAAGTCCGTGGAAAAAGTGGAGTAGATTGACAAGAATATTGCACAATCCCCATTCCAAAATCTCTTTATTCATCTGAAAGTTGAATTTAAACTCCGAAGGGAAAATGAATTCAACGTAAATAATTTGTTCTGTCAGACAGCATTAACCACCCACTGATAAGGAGGTGTTTAAGAAGATCTTAATACAGATGATGAAACTGATGGCGTGTGAGTGAAGGGATTTTGGTGGCATGACTCATTTGAATGGTGAATTTATAGATCTTGTAACATCATCATGATGACAACATAAGTAGGAAAACAACACTGTGATTGTTACGGAAACTTGTTTCCTCTAGAGCAGTGACACAGGACATGCAGATGTCTTTTTGACAGAGAATTTGGACAAAGTTCAAGTGAATCAATTAAGAGTGTGTAATATAGAACAGCATGGCAGTGCAAGCAACTGTAAAACTTCCAAAATTTTAGAAGTTTTATAAATCACTTTAAGATAGTATTAGCTCAGAAAGTCCTGGAAATGTCTAAGAACTGGCTTCTTCAAAATTAAATTTTATGTTAGAATTTTAGTTTTAGAATGTAATTTCAGATTTTCAAATGTGTACTTCATGTGAAACTTCACTGAAGTGCCATGAAATTTCTTGCATTTAATTACAAGTGTTTGCTGGTGATCAGATTATACATTGTGAGTGAACTCATACCCGTATGCTTACATAACCACTTTTATAAAGCATCTTGCCTCAAGCACATGCACATTTCAAAGTTTAATTTTCATTGTTGTTCAGTTGAATTGAATGCTGTAATTTGAGATAGAGTCCTTTGGACACGGATGTTTCTTTTAACACTTGAGTGAATATATAACTGTTTCCCACTTGATATGAGCACAAGGAAGAAAATCAAATATCCAGTTTAAAGTTTGGGGGTGAAAAGTGAGCATGTAATGTACATGAAAGTAATATGATATCTGAGGGGCGCATATTGGAACAATTTTATGGAGCATTGGAAATACATGCGTGCTCAACCAGCCCATTATAGGTTAACATTGTGTCGGGTTGGGAACTTCTTTCAGTTTCCTGTAAGGCAAAATGGCAAATTTTTGATTGAGGTATACATAAAGTAATCAATGGAGACCGGTAACATTCAGGTAGAGTAGGTGACTTTTCAAAGTTGCCGGCCCTGCTGTCCAGCAACAATTTTAGAGTTTTAAACATTGATATTTGCGAATATTGCTTGATGGCAATAAGCTGTAAAGTTCAAAAAATAAAAAAAATTCTTAATTTATTTGTAGTAAATAAATAGTTTGGGTCAAGATTCAATTATGTTTAGGGTATGGAACAACATAGTGGTCAAGTACATTGACCAGTATTGACCACCAATCAGGAGGTACCAGCAGTCAGAATACAAATGTGACATTGCTTATATTATTGTGTCATGGCCAGAAAGAATAGGACCCCAGTATCCTCATGCTTGCCGTAAGAGCCATCTAAAATGAGGATCTTTTGCTTTCTCTTT
>JAUELE010221952.1:0-12811 GCA_031471655.1 Diodora aspera | reverse complement strand
TACCTACCTACCTACATACCTACATACATAGTGCTTTACACATTATATATTTAAGCGGTCAATCAACTGTGAATACAAAAATTCATTTTCATGATAAGCGCTTATCTTTAAACATTTGTACACGTATCTTTTCGTGGCATCAATGATTCAGAGAAAGGTCCCCGACCTTTGCCAAACCAAGACGAAACACTTCATCAAAAACATATGCAAGATATTTCTATGCAGAAACGTTTTTCGAAGCAGAGGAGTTTCACACAAGCGTTTCAAAATCGCGTCACCCCCCTATCTTGAAAATATTCGATAACTGTATTTGATATATAACATGGTGAACAAATTCAGTGTGTGTAGAAAAGATCAAAAGTGTAGTTTCCAAAAGTCTGAAATTTAAATATATTGCCATCTGTATTTCTCTGAATTGCGTTTAAGCATCTACCTTATTCACAACATGTGTTATGACAAACATAGTTATCAGTAAATTCTTTGCGTGTTGTCGTCACAGGAGACAGCTACGTTATTAAACACAAAGAGGCCCAAAACATTGCTAGACAAATCGAATCACATAGATCTGATAACTACAAATGTCTTTGAGCTTTTTAGCATAACCCAACACATCAAAACGCTGCAAGAAACGATGTAAGAACGACCCGCCTGTTCGACTGCAACACGTCACATCCCTGTCAATGCAACGCGCTCGCTCAGATAGTCGATAGAAAGCAAGATAACTTCATACGAGATTCCTTAAAAAGAATGGCAAGAAAATCGACACGAGGGCTGGGGTGGACTTTAGGGATGGCGGGGGGTAAAGGGAGGAATTGACCTTAAATAAATACTCCTACACGATTCCTGATATTAATAATATTCGATGTTCTGGCCCATTGTAATTGGCCAAGCGTTGGAACCTAACCACGCCTCTTTACTCAGTCCTGATAGAAAGAATATTCCGTTCGCTGATTGATCCGACTTAAGTGGGCTGCCTCGTGAGGTTCAGGGGTCAATCGTTGAATGGGAAGGACTTGGATGGTACAGACTTGTGGGCGAGATGATATGACTAAGGATCTTCGAGGATGGTAGGCACGATCACACGGCAGCAAAGGCTCACGGGATAGTACACCGTAAGAGGTTTTCTACTACGCTACAGACCATCAAGAGTGTCCTCCTTTTGAAAGTAAGTTTAAAGTAGACCTTTTTAAGTTTGATCAATTTCTTTTTAAATATAAAACCATACTTTGGATTATAGTGAATTGTTTAGAGCTGCTAACTTTTATTTACATGAGAGGGACTTTATATGGATTAGCAACTAGATGACAAGAAGTTTGTAATCCATAAATGTCTCCCTCGTGTATCAGTTACCAAAACTTCTAAAAATGTCTATCAAGAAAGATAACGTTTATTTTGACGTGTACATCCGCAGCAGCAATCTTTCAGTCAAGACCAAAAGAGACACATAGATGCAAAATAAAATTTTCAAAAGTAGATCGAAAGAGGCTAAACCGTAATATCCCGATCAGGATCATCAAAAGTTAATAAAGAAAAAAACTAGTATTTCCTTATTACGTTTCGCTTAAACTATACAAGTGATGCAAATTCCTTAAAATGCACTCTAAAGAAGAAGGTAATGACTCCTACAAGTCTATCCCAATAAGGGTATCGCCGAGTCAACTGTTGACTCAACTGTAACGAAAGTAATGAAATATTCAGTACTCTTAAGATGGGAATAGGTCATAGAGAACAAAAGTGTAGTGAAATATTTAATCTCAAATCTACTATTCAGTTTTCTGTGTTCCTTCAACGGAGATAACTGCTCGAGCAGTTTAATATTTCATTAACAACTGTTGCAGGAGTCCGGTGAAATCGGATTCAGAGAGTGGCGAAATAGATATAGAGTTAAGAAGTTATATAGCAAAATGCAAACGTTTTAACTGAATATCTGTATTAAGTAGCTCAACGCGCCCGTCTCTATATTAGTCCATTGTGTGAATTTAAAATGCGGATAAAATAGAGATTTCAAAAACACGTGTTACCATTTATAAAACATACATTGCGATCAAGTAGCGTATTGATTGTCTCACAATATCTTCAATTGAGTACCAGCGTAACCGATTTCGGGTACGACACTGTATTTGATCTGCCCGAGCAATGTGGTCAAGTGCACATGGTGATTTGATGCGGTGAAACCCGCCAGTAGCAATTAGTTGTGACGAACTGAGCATGATAGATGATTACAGAGCAACATATCGTAACAGTATATAACGAGATTGGCTATTGCAAACCCAAATTTGAGCTCAGAACCTTAACCCTACCAGACCTAAGGCCCTGAACCTAACAATCCTCTATACCTGGCCTCCTTAGCAAAAAAGAGTGAGTGAGTGAAATGGATTTTAACATTGCATAGTAAGAAATAGAAAGCAAAAGATCCCCATTTTAGTCGCCTTGTACGACAAGCATTGGGTTACTGAGGCCCTAACCCAAATACCGAAAATTCGGTAACACGGCATGGTGGACTGATAGGAAAGTACTAAACATTCGGTAACTTGGCATGGTGGGGTTAAGCTTTTTAGGCAGATGTTGTAAAAGTTCAGAGTTTCCGAGTGGTGAATGCATCGTGTCTAGCTTCCGAACTGCTTTATGTGCCCTTCAAAAATTTAAGTTTGTCCTTACCGTTAGAAGAAATGGAATATCGTTTTTAAGCTGTCCTATTTTGACAAGCTTTGTAACTTTAGTGAGAGTGAGAGTGAGAGTATTTACTACTGCCATCATGAATCTATTCTTTAGTTATTATTTCTAACTGTGACAAAACCGACAAGATTTGAAACACGTCATGGTTTCACAAAGCAAATTATCCACGTCCTTATTCAATCAGTCACCTACTTGAGAAGGGAAGATAACTGTGTAATAGCATCCGGTAAACTTAACTTGTTACAATACAAAAAAGCCTTTTTCATTTCTACTTGATTGTCACTGTTAAGGCCTCTTCCAGTCGAATGACGTTCCTGATGGCAGACTGCTTAAACCTCATATTGCTGTTATTTCAAAAGTAAACGCGCCCTCTTAATTCCGATCAACGTGTAAATGTCATTTACTAAGTTTATGTAAGCGGACGCTGCTCTCAGCCACATTATTTCATGGGATCTGAATGTTTTATAAGTCCAGCCAAAGTTTATGTGTCTCGCCACAGCGATCTCTGTTTGGAGCAAGTCGATCTTTTATGGTTGATATAGACGTCACGTCTTCCTGTATCATTAGAGTTAAAAGATTAACGCTTTAAGTGATAAGAGGTTGGGTATAGTTTTATGCCTGAATTAATTTGTTTATATATTTAACGAATATAAGTAATCCCTCATTTGATCTCCTAGATAAGATATTTTGACTGTTAAAGTTTGATTCATCTCAATGTTAAAGGTAAGGGGGAACATTTGTAAAGCAAAGTCAACTTCGTATTTAATTTACGAACACTTTTCTTTAAACATTAGTAATGCTATTATTCCTAATGTACGTTATTTAATGGTACATTCGCTGTGATTTTAAATACTTTTCAGAGGAAGAGACTATATCTTTAAAACAATTAATTAAAATTATTTCATTGCGTACAGAACTTGATTTGCTAAATGGTGTCAATCCACGCGACAACCATTCAGTGCAGTAGAGATACTACAGACACCGCTAAGGCAAAACTGACTGAACAGAAATGTAAATGACTCCTTTAAACTAAGACACCAATGTAAATCGTATTCATGCAAACGTCTTCCTTGAAATGTCTTAACGAGTCAGTAAACCAATCCTACTTGACATCGGTGCTATAAAAGCTCCTGTACACAAGTTGAAGGCCATTTCTTTAAAGTAAAGTACAATACAATAAGCATTTTGAAAACAAAACTTATTTAGTCCTATTCTATTCCACTGAAATGTCAATCTTCTTATTTTGTTGGATAATGAGCATCGTTACAATGTATCTATCTCTTATTGTAACCGTATGCGTTTTACACACGCCTACTGGCAACAGAAATAATTCACGCAACACGTAAATAAGGTATCGTATTTCAGTATAAAAAGGGTTTGTTAGAAAAAATGAGGGTATGCCTGCCACGGGAGTAGCCTAAATATATTTCTTGTTTTATGTTACAAAACGCACCGCGATTCGTGTAATTAACCTGGGCCCTGTTTCACAAAGCGGTCTTAGTTAAAATCAATCTTAGCGACTGGGTTAATTTTAAAACCAACGTGACAAACATTTGTCCAAGTTTCTCTACACAATCTAGGAGTGATCGTAGAACATGCTGTACAGCTTTAAGTTGTTTCTTCAACTTTAATGATGGTTAAAACTTGTTTTTAAAAGGTCGATCTTAAGAGTTTCCGATCAACTTAGCGCTAAGATCGTTTTGTGAAGTCCGAGTCATCCTGACATCAATTGTTAAAGGCAGATTTGCAACCATTGTGCAGCAGCTGACAAATCTGTAAATTTATACTCACGTTCACAAGAAACGATACAAAAAGAAAATGAGTACAATCTTAACCTACTCCTGTGTGTGTATCACTGTTCGTCAAAGTTGTTCTTACTTTTATGGAGTTTCATTTGAATCACATCGTGCTGACACAACACTCTCTTGAATAAAATGTAATGTCTCTGAAAATAGCCAACATAAGTTTGTTTTTCTTTTATCATTTCTTGGTCTTGGTATAGTTTCTATTGAGCGTCCAAATACACGCATGTATGTAAGATTCACCGATTTACATGTTTCATACAGGAATAATAACGATGTTTTGGTTATAATTACAATTCCAGTTAAACACATATTTCTTACTCTGTATCGTATACTAATAATTAAAAGAAAATTATGCTTGCACAATCTAAAGATTCACTCACATATCTCACAGACATATATGATTATGACACACTGTGTGTGATAAAGACATATGATGATGACACAATGTGTATGATAAAGATATACGATTATGATACCCTGTGTATGATAAAGACATATGATTATGGCACACTGTGTATGATAAAGACATATGATTATGACACACTGTGTATGATAAAGACATAATTATGATAATGACACACTGTGTATGGTTAAAGACATCAGATTATGATACATTGTGTATGATAAAGACATATGATTATGATACATTGTGTATGATAAAGACACATGATTATGATACTCTGTGTATGATAAAGACATATGATAATGACACACTGTGTATGATAAAGACATACAATTATGACACACTGTGTATGATAAAGACATATGATAATGATACACTGTGTATGATAAAGACATATGATAATGACACACTGTGTATGATAAAGACATATGATTGTGATACACTGTATGCTACATCCATTTGCATGAGTAAGGGAGAGATTTTGATTAAAGCGGTTTTAAGAAATATTTCAACCATGCAACCACGTTGATACCTTCATCACGCAAGAGTATTTTTCAACCTGGATATTGGAGCCTCACACCGACGTGACGTTGATGACACCGTGGTGATGTGGTTGAACAATTGACGAAACACGTACATGTACAATCAAAATTCACTCACTCACTCATTGAGCACTCATCAGAAACCTTAAAGATCTCATGGAAAGTTTTCCTGATGAAAGAGGCAAGATGTGTCCCTAGAATTAGACTACAAAACCGCAGCGTAAGATAGTGACTGGAGTAGAGAATACATCTTTCAGAGTTTTGCGTGAGATGATTGTTAAACGTGCAGCAAGAACTTAACTTTTCAGTGATCTTTCAGAAAAGCTGACTCAGTTTTTCTATTCTAACGTCACTAATACTTTCAAATATGTCTTATATTCAGAGACTATCTATAACTATAACAAGATAACCAACCATGATAGGTCCTCAGAAAACATGCATACGAACTTCAAACTAATGCAGATTCAGTTGAAGTTAAGTGTGATATGTTCTTAACCTTTGACAGTTTCGAACGTGACTTTATCCATAAATGATTCGACGTCTTACCCCACGACTGGTGTCATGGCCATGATAGCTTCTCAGAAAACACACGTATGAACTTCAAACTTATGAAGAGTCAACGACACCTTAAAAAAGTGAAACAAAATTAAGTGTGATATATTCTTAACCTTTGACAATTTCGTACGTGACTTTATCCATAGATGAGTTCTCTACTAGTGGCGTATTCTATTCCGGCATCTCTTCTCTCGAACCGGAATCACAAAGATAATATTGTCCCAAATTAATTACATTTATAGAAATGTCACTGGATTACTCGACAGAAACAAAACAAATGCCATATAATGATCATCTTCGTGAGGAGATTCGAGGTAGGCTAGTGGATTGAATGTTGGCTTAACAATTCATACGTCTTGGAATTTGCAGGGGAAGTTTGTTTCTTTAAGTGTTCCCCTGATGCCACATGTGCCGAATGGTGTCGAGCTGTGCATTTAATATCTGCTATTTCTATAAAGTTAACTTAATGTGAAGAAGACAAATTTGATCTGAACATGTTGATTCTTGTACCAAAATTAAGCGTAGATAATCTCATTTTGTTGGTGTCTATTGATAGTTCCACAATTCTCATCACCAGAGACAATTCGTATAAACCATTATACTATGCTCATCCTATTGTTGTGGTTTCTCGTACACCAAAGGCCAAATTAACACATGTTATCACATAGTGGTTGTACCAGGATTATTGTTATTAATAATTGTATAATTATAATCTTTGGTAGTGAACTGGACCCAATTAAGGTCAACATTGCTTATTATGGACATGTGGTTACGAGACAAGTCCAACTGTCGAAATGGCAACGACGTCTTGGTGTATCTGCGGAGACGGGTCTGGACCTTGGTCAAAGGGTCAGTTAGAAGTCTACTGGCAAATAGGACAGATGATGGATGATAGAGCTCCAAGTAATCTTGAAGTATTGCCTCTGGTCGTCCCGAGACAAATTACTCGGTTTCTCTTTGTCATATTCAACAGATATTCACGCAGAAATCACAACAGTGTATGGACATTACTACGTTAATCAAGATCAAATTATAGATGATAACAGATGCTGGACGCTAACACAAACCATGACACCGTGGACCATGTTCAGTTAAAACCAATTACATCAGATCTCAAACTTGGAAAATGAAAACTCTTGTGTAGCAAGACTGTTTAATCCTGTGTGAACTATATAGTGTTTTATAAACGAAGTGTTAATCGTTTTCATGAAACATGCTTTGAAGTTTGGTCGAAGCTGAACGTTAAAAAGACCAAGTTAAGCGTCTAACATTTGAATCTATTTATTCAAATTCATAGGTTTTTTAAATTAATTCTTTGCTGTCTCTGGTTTGGCTGCATATTCCAGTTTTTATCGGCGTCATCGTTATGAAATCTATTTACATTTTGTCAATAGAAGCCAAATTGACTGAAATTGTTTATAAAAAACTGCTGCTTAAAACTGGTAATCGCATGCAGTGGCAAAGGTGCGTGCGGGCGAAGTGTTCTCACTACAACTCCATTACAGAAGCTAAGTTTTTGTTGTTGCAGACAATGGAAAAGGCTTTGTTCTCAGATCTAAAGTATAATGGATATTACGGAAAGGAAATAGCTGCCAGTTGTGATACTCTGAAATGAAAGAGTGGGTGCCTACGAACGTATAAGTAAATTACTTAAAATGTTAGTTACGATGTCAACCTTTGCAGTTAGACACCAAAGGGATTTGTTATCGTCTTGCGTGACACAAGTCATCTATTAAGTTTATAACTTCTTTGAGAAAAGTCAAATATACTGTTCCAGTCGACGTTATTTGAAGTGTTGAATTTTTTTGACGTTGTTGACATTTACATGTACATCAATCACCTTGCAGTTAATAGAAAATTGTGGATTGTGGATTTACTCTCTGTCTAACATCACTGGATTGTTTTCAACACAGATAATCGAAACATAGACATGAAAAAATAGTCACAACTCGTATTTGAGACGATACAATATTCATTTCATCTGGGTCGTATATTTCTTAGAGACTGCCTCTGTATAATTGTATTTTAAAATCGTTTATACTGCCTCAACATATATGGGTATCTGTTAAAATGTGACCGAAATGTTTAGTTTGAATTGTATTCTACCATAAACCATTGTTTGACATTCGTAGCAAATTCGTCTCTTTCCGCGATCGACTCATTTATGTATATGTGTATTGTGCACAGCCAACTCGAAATGACGATCGAAATGGGTGGCGTCCGATTTCAGGTTTTTATAGGTGTTAACGGATTGAGTCGAATGTTACCAAACGAACTCGTGGCGCACGTTTAGAAGTGATGCGATCCAATAGTTTTTAGTTTGTTTGGATTGTGCATTTACACCACAAATGAACTTATCGGTTAATTATATGATTTTGGTGTAAAAGAATAACGTTACTTTCCTCGAATAGTATCACGTGAAAGCACAACGCAACAACAATTCAGAGTGTGGTCGTCTTCAAACCAGTTTCTTCTTGTACCCACTTTGCGCAGGACTGAGTTGGTCTTATCAAAATGGCGACGAGAGGCATACGAGTTTTCTGCCCGGTCACGGAAAGAGACGAGTAGCTACGATTGCTATATGTCACGTCAAGTCATTTCATCGTAAATGTCTTGTTAACCGCGTACAAGAAACCGTTTCAAGCATGCAATTCTGTCTTTTCAAGCATTGCAATTCTGTCTTTTCAAGCATTGCAATTCTGTCTTTTCAAGCATTGCAATTCTGTCTTTTCAAGTATTGCAGGGGCAAGATGTTCGGTGGTAAATGATGAGGAAATTCATCTGTTAGCTTAACAGGACGTGTGTTATTAAAGCATTCAGACACGCTCCCCACGATCGGTCTCTTTTATGGCTGTGGGCTTCGTACAGAACAATGCTCTGTGATGTTCGTGAGGGGAATTGAAAAGCAAAATAACTGATGTTTTCGGACTGAAAGAGTGAGGATCCAACTACAAACTAGAACCAGACATGGTTAAACCAAAAAGAGACATTTCTGTCCTAGCTCCGGGGCATGTAAAGGTATTTGCTCATTTGCAGAAAAGATAATGGCTTGGCTGGGAGCATAATGTTAAAGTATGTTTATTGAAGAAAGACACAATATTTTTATCCAGTGACGATGCTAATGAGTTACTCTATACAATGGCGCCTCTGGATATTGTCTGCCATGTTTGCGGCTTCGGTAATAACGTATTTTGATGTGAAACATGTTCCCCAAACATTTAAATGAATTAAGGATATGTTTTTGTGGTATACAAAAAGGGACAATAGAATGACAATATTGGATTACAGATGTTTCTGATGCTCTTTTGTTAATTGCTGTGGGCTTTGCTGTAATTGGGCGCGACAGTTGTTTTGAATATTTTACCTCCTGTTTCATAGTCTATTTATTGGCAATAATGGATGTGTCATTTTGTGAAACACATTTATCTGTTTAATGTCAGACCTGAATAACAGATGGTTCAAAGGTCTGACATTGTTGCCAGAGGCACCAGCAGTGTCATTGGTACTTTCTCTAGTTTTGTTTTTTCCTGAGACATTTAGTGAGCTGCATGTAGTATATTTTCCTTATAACCGGGTTTGTATTTATTCCCTATACAATATAGATATAATAATATTGCACGTCACATCCGGGTTTGTATTTATTTCCTATACAATATAGATATAATCATATTCATTCATTCATTCATATCACATTCGATTTTCGTTTTACAACTCGGCTCAAGAATATTGTGGTTGGTTCAGTAAAATTCTGTTTGCTCTTTAGAATGTCAACGTGTACGTACCAGTCGGTTATGCAGCGGTCAGTTGACTGCCTTGGTTCGCGAGCTTCGTGATTTGAATCTGACTACATTTGCCTCGTAACGGAGTCGGTCCCCGACAAGGGATCTGAAATCCCGGACAAATACAAACATTTTCATGTTACTTAATAAAATGAACACATTTTCACCGAAATTTTCCCCGTCGAATTGCTACATCGTCCCCGACTGGCGGGGGGGGGGCGCTAAGGGTCCCCGATAGGGAACTGTAGCCTCCCCCTCCCCACCCTTGGTCAGTATGCGTGCATAGCTTTGACATTGTTTAATACTAAGTGTAGGTATTCGTTAACGTTCTCTTTGATGCCATTATTGAATGTATAACTCTCTTGTATAAGTTCCAGCCAGATTACAAGTTACAGTAAGTGCCATACCTTCTTAAATAAACACCTGCTTCGAATAAACGCCGGGGTAAAAGTGAGAAACTGATTTGACTTAAACTGATGAAATAATAATCTGTGTTCAATTGCCTTAAATCCTTAAATACACGCTTGGTTTTTATTGTTTTTGAAAGGTTTTTTGACCAAGCGTATATTGAAGGTAGGCGCTGGTTTAAGGCAGGCGTTTTATTTAAACAGTGAGGTGTTTGAAACAGATTTTAGGCGTCTAAACTTAAAGTATTAATTTAAGTTGTAATCAATTTCGGTTCTTACACAGGCGTTTAATCAAAGCAGGCGTTATTGGTTTTTTTCGAAGGCTTTTTGACAGGATGTTTATTCAAGACAGGCGTTTATTTAAATATTTACAGTAACACCTGAAGGATTTCAAACTCCTCACTAAAAAGAATAAATGCCTGTCTTTATTAAACCTGGCCTGGTCAAAATGTCTTGTTCAAAACTTAACTGACGACGTTTAAATAAGGATATAGGTATATGTACTTTGTAAACACTCACAAACTATTTTAACAAATTTCAAGATATAAATTTGTCAGATGTTCTCAATACGTTCCTTAAATGAATGAAACAGTAAGTTATTTGTGGTTTTACGCGGTTTTCAGCAATCTTTCAGTCACATCATCATGGTCTCACCAACATCACGTCAGAGTCAGAGCTCCTGTCTCTCTGGGCTGAAAGAGGGGTGCCCGGGCGGGACTCGAACCACAACCGCCAAGGCTGGCAGATTGCTGGGCCGACGCACTAACCACTGCACCATTCCGTGCCCGCAAATAAATGAAAGAAATATTATTTGGTACTTATAAATTAATGCAAGAGCATTACATGGAAGGATGATACTTTGCTGAATGTTAAGTAAAAGAACCGAATTAAACGACCTATTCACAGAACGAAGTGGATTGGTTCCGGAGGCATGCAAAGAAGAAATGTTTTCTTATGAGTGAGATAAAGAACGTTCTCTAAACAAGAGGCGAAGTCGATAAATGAACAGGGTGCGTAGAATCAAACGTACCCTGCTGAGCAAGATGGCCCGTGAATGAGTTATCGCTGTCATGATTGATGATCAAACCATTGATGAAGTTGTACTGATTTGTGAAACTATGATATGCCAGAAGAATCTGTGAAGGTTTACACTCGAGGTTTGCATTGCTCCTGGTACATAGATAGAAAAATGGTCATCTAAAATCTAAATACTAATTTCGGGTCGTAAGTCGATAAATGGACAGGGTACGTGGAATCAAAAGTACACTGATGAGCAAGGTGGCCCGTGAATGAGTTATCACTGTCATGATTGATGACCAAACCATTTGTGAATTAGTACTGATTTGTGAAACAATGCTGTGCCAAAAAGAATCTGTGAAACTCGAGGTTTGCATTGTTTCTGGTCAATAGGTAGAAAAACTAGTGATCTATGATCTAAATAATAATTTATGGTTGGTGCTATGTTATCAAACAGACCATTGGTACAGCACATCTTGACATGGATGGCGGTAGGCCACAGTAAAACGGACTACATCTCACTCTCAGAATTTTCAAAGGCACAGCTGGGAAAGGAATTGTAACCCTAGAAGAGTAATACTGTATGCAATTCAGTTTTTAAACAATTGTCTATCCTTTGGGTCTTGACATACGTCGTAAGAAGAAATACGTTGATTTGCATTCCCGTTACCCGGTAAGCGTAGAAAATATAATATTCAGCGAAATTTCAGAAAATGATCACATACATTACTTATTTCATTTAGAATAACACTTCCTTGAAAACAAATCTATGGCATGCTGTTTAAGTTAATCTCCTTCCTGCATTCAAACCCGATACAGGGCAACGCATCAATCGAGAACTCTGCTAAAAAAATGATAGCGGAAGGATGTGCCAATCCTAGACTTGCTTCTCTTGAACGGAACTTATTAAAGTTGGATACGTGTTGGATACGTCTGTTGCTATCTGTGTGAAATAAATAACATTAACTGTAAATCATTCATTGTAAACGCGTGTGCCTAACTAAATAACCCCGTATTCCCTTAGTCCAGGCAGATGCAGACGGATTTATTTCCTACTTTCAAATAGCCAGCCTCATTCCGAATATGAGCCGAATGCATATAGTTGCAAGTGTTACATTTCCGAAGGTTTACGAATATTTTCCAGATTCTGTCGGAAAGTGCGAAATGCTTTTAAAATTTATTTTGTAACCCAGGGGTATCAAAATAAATTAGAATAGTCAAGACAATCATGCTATATCTTGTGTGTATTATTCGTGGTGTGTACATGATCCTATGTACATGTACAGTAAAACACCGTTGTGTCGACATTCAAGGGACCAGGAAAAAATGTCGACTTATCCGTGTTGTCGACTTATCCGATACGGCTCCGTCAGTCTAAATGGCTAAATGCTTCAATAAATAAATATGTTGACCAAATTGGAGAATAAATACATAACAACATGACCTGACACGTGTCACTCAGCTGCGGTAAGAAGTGGATGGCATTAGATGTCGACTTAAAAGGGTATGTTTATGCACGAAATTGATTGACAGGACTGGATTCTTATGTCGAGACAAACGAGAATGTGGACTTAACCGTGTCGAGACAACCAAGTTCATTTAATGGAAAATAAAGGACAGCGCCGGG
>JAUELE010221941.1:0-12812 GCA_031471655.1 Diodora aspera | reverse complement strand
AACGTAATACCTATTTGGCATAATTGTATTAAGAAACCATTTGTCCTTATTGCATCAAACACATGTTTGCTTTGGGACACTTTGAAACTACTTTAATGCATGATATTACTGCGTATGCATTGGTTAAATCTAAGTGTCAAAACTCCGTAGTTTGAACCTCATCGCCAACTTGTGCTTCCGTCAGTAGTTGCAGGTGTGCTGTTTGACGTCTGTGCTGGTCCTTTCGTTCTTGAAATAACATCCAGTTATCACATTCCTATACCCTCGGAGATAACGTCAATAGTGAAACGGAAACTCTTTTCCGTCCGTCTAGATTTCAGTTCTAGGTTTCAGATCTTTTGTTCTATTTTACTCTACAGCGGCTTGACAAAAATGGCGTTGTTTTTTTCAGCGGTGGCGGCAAATCCCGATTGAGCAACATCATAGATCTGTTGAGAACTTCAAAGGAGAAGGAAACTCAGAAACAGCCAGTTTTAGAGAAACAGGAAGAGAGACCGCCAGAGCGGAGAAAACCCGACATTAATGAGATCAGGCAGATTAAAGAAGTTAGAGAGGTCAAGGACACTAAAGTTCCGTCACCGCTGCCACCAAAACGAGAGGAGCCAAAGCTGAGAAAACCTGAAAAAGAACCACAAATTCCGAAATTATCCAAAGGTATGCTTTCTAATAAACAGCATGGTGGAAACAAGTTATATAACGAAGCATCAAATTGATCTTTTTTCCAGTGAACGAAATTACTCTCCGTCGATCCGTGTTTTTTTGCTGTTTGTGTAATTGGACCTGGTTCTGATTGTCGTTCTCATTATTGAATTGTTATACAATTGGCCAGCTGCTCAATAATGCAACATCCAGTCAATTAGATAGCAATTAGTCGTTTTATAGAGGAAACACCCACCGGGCATGTTCGGTTCTGAATCGTTACATTCTTACATCGTAGGAATCAAATTGGTCGTCGTCATTTTATGTTTGGTCAGACTATGAACAAATATTCATCATGAAATAAAATTCCAGCGTAAAGGTGTACTCTTCAATTTGTATTTGGCGTTCATTTTTATCTTCAGAGTATTTATATGACATTCACTAATGAAGTGTTATGCTCTTTTCAGATGAAGTAAAGATCAACCAAAGCTTGCATGAAGCTATGCGGTATCCAATGGGTCATCTTCCATTCGGTTTCCCACCGCCAGAGTTGCTGGAGAGAGCAAGCCGAGAGGCTCACGAACAGTTGTCCAAGAGTCATCGACAGTTCGAGAAGAACCTCGAGTCTCTAATCGCCCAGAACATGAATCCATTCATACCAGAACTGAGCATCTTCTCTCTGCCGGAACACCGAGCACAGATGGAATACAATTATCTCAAGAACATGGAACGTTTGGATCAGATGGCAAAGGAACGAATGATGACCATGGCGGAATTACGTCATCAACAGCTTCTGCAAGAGCACAACAGTTTTGTTGCCAAGCTGGCTGAACAACAGAAGGCTGCCCTGAAGGCTGAGGAAAAGAACCGTGAAGTCCCTAAAAGGATTGCTCCCCCTGCCAAGAGGCCCCCAAAAGAACAAAGTCCCTCGCATACTAAAGTCCCGCCTGCACATCGGGCGATGCCGGAAGTTCGGAAAGACAAACTCGATCACCGAACGTAAGTGTTGACAATAACCTAACTCATACCTCTATATATTGATAAAATGAAAATTGACACCTACTTCAAAAGCAGTTATTTATTTAGTGTACATAAGCTGGTGAGTACTTCAGCTTTGAAAGCTTGTCCATCCTGTAGAGGATCGCCTCAGTATTGTGTACATTTCCGATCTTTAGATGGACTAAAGATCTTTAGATGAACTTTAGTCCGGGACTTCGCCTACTTATTTACAGGACTAACTGCGGCCATGTACATCCTGTCAACTGACCAGTAGATCACTCATTCTAATTAATTTCATAGTCTGCCTTACAACTGCAAGATCGGGAGGTTCGAATCCCGGCTGGGTCACTTTCGTTCGGCTTAAACATTTGGTGCCCTTTGTACCAACCATAGCGTTATGATTGAAATATTACCCACTGCTACGTTAAATCACATTCACTCACTCACTAAATAATTTCACGGTCACCCTTATATCTTAGGTGCAGTTATTGTGTTTACACTGCGACGATCGCTTGGTCTCTCCTCGCCATAAACCGAGAGAAACCGAGGTCTGCTATATTTGACCCGAGCTATCTTTATCCAGGAGGAAACCCTGGCGCGTTTAGAATAAATGGTCTCTAAGACACAGAATATGTATCTGTTGCTTGAAGGCTGATCACATACAAAGCGTATTGCATTCGAAGTATATTTCGTAACGATTATTTGTTTGTTCCAGATTGCAGTCACCGCCGGCAGCACACCATCACCAACCTGCAAGTCGGCCTCCGAGCACCGGAAGTAAACCGCCTTCGTCACTTCCGCTTCCAGCCAGCAGTTCTAGCAATTCCCGTGCAGCATATCCAACAGGTTCGAGTTCTTTGCAGTCGCGGAGCTCGCCAATGATTGCGCCAATTGCACCACCGCTCCAGATGTGGTCCTCGTGTTTCCCTTACGTCATTCCCCCGCCGAATATGGAAATGCAAAGGTTGACTCAGTTCTTTCCCAACTTGAACGGCGGGATGTTTTCACCGGAAACGGGGGCCAGACGTAACACAGAATCTCCAATTTTAGATCTCTCGACGAAAAAACGGAAAATGGACTACAAAGATGATGAATCTCGCAGCAAGCAGGCTAAAATGTCTTCCAGCTTCAAAAGTGTGTCAGCCTCTCAGAGTAACGGACTTTCCAGAGACACGCCGAGATCGTCGCATTCTAGCAACGAAGCATTTAGTGCTAAAACCAAATCTTCTTGGTCAAATATGGACAGGAATAGTGTTCTCAAGTGCACATGCGCACTACAGCATCTAAACGACATTCGGAACTGGTCTGTGGATGATGTGAGCTGTTTCCTTAAAGGACTAGAAGGATGTACAATTTATGCTGATGTAAGTGTTTGTAGAGGCATTGTGTAGGAGTGGAAAATAAATAAATGAATAAATGTGCAGAGAAATAAAGTAAATGTTCAGAGAAATAAATAAATTTGCAGGGATACAAATAAATAAATGTGCAGAGAAATAAAACTTGAATGAGAATGGGAAATGGGAAATTTGATGTTGTTCACCTGAGCTAGGATCATGACTGTTGTTGGACGAACTGGTCGTAATTGCTTTGGAGTAGTCGACATCTTCATTGTGGAGTATGGCAAACGTAGTATTCTTATTAAATAGAGATTCTGATGTACATTACCTGCTCCAACATAGTTTGCATTATTATGAGTTCCGGGAGCGCGACGTTTATCATAAAGCATGTTGTTACGCACTGGAAAACTCGCTTTCAGAAAACCTCGTCAAGTAGAACGTTCACTTCACCTGAAGCTTATGTCGTTTTGATCCACCAAAATATAAATATTCTCACGTCGTGCGCGAGAAAATGAGATGTTATCATTGACATTTTTCGTGTTGTATATTTCTAAAATTATAACATGACTTGCGTTCCGGTGATGTTGGTTTTGAATCATAGATATGTCACTTATGGAGTACGTTCCAGCGATCGCTAAATATGACCTAATATATTTTATATACATAAACAATTACAAGGATAATCAACGATCAATGACACGAAATAATTGAGAATGCTAATTGCTATCAAAGCTCGCGATTGTAATGACGCAAATGGTGAATGGTTAACAAATTTTGAATGAAACTGATTCTCAGTCCGTTTTGCCGATTCCAACTTTAATAGAGTATTAAATAGAGGCGAGAGACAGCGATAATCTTTTGGTTGCAATCCAGGATATCTCTGTCAGTCCGTCATCGTAGTGATATAGCTGATAGATTGCCTAAAGCCACGCTAAGTCGGATACCAGTTATTCATTAGCTATTAAAATGATTTTTATTGTGAAATGACGTCTTTTAACAATGCGCACGACTAGCTATATTTTTCTCTTTTTCAGACATTCCGTCGCAACGGCATAGATGGTAGCACGCTGATGTTGTTGACAACTGACTTTCTAACCAAATCTTTGGGAATGCGACCAGGTGCCGCTAAATTCCTGACAGATTCGGTGGCACGGCGCGCACGTGATCTCCAGAAACTTGTGCCATGCGATTACTGCCGGCTAAAGAATCAGAAAGGATAAAAGGAAAGCAATATTAGTGAAAACGCCATTTTGGACGTTAACGTCGGAACGTGGAGTGACGTTGAGGCTGACCTCGACGCCATTGCTGTGAATAATGTGACCTTTTCAAGTGCTAAACATGGAATAACTATTGAAGGACGTTTTACTGAGTCATTCTGGAATGGATTATCTTACTAAAACATAACTGAGTGAAAAGTGACCACGGGTTGTGCACAAAGTCATGCGCACAAGGTCAAATTCAATGCTGGACGAACTGAACCCGGATGCGAAATCCAGTGACGAGTGCGCTGTGTGTGAAGAATCATTCACAAATGTGTGTTTGAAAGCAGCGTCCACCTTTTACTTGTAGTAAAATTCACAGGAGCGTGGGGATAGAGGAGTATCAACGGCAGCTTATATTCTGTTGAATTCCATCATTTCATCTCAGTACCATAACGCATATCTCATGAAACAATCCTCCTATTTAAGAATTCATTCCGGGAAATGATCGGTTGTTGAACGGAGCCAGGTGTACAATCATCCTTCTGGCTTCACGGATGTGTTCATTTCATTCTGTTTAATGTTCAAAACATTTATAACGGAGTTATAAAATCGTGTTAAACACTTATTAAATTACTGAGAAACTAACGAATGAAGGTGCATCAGGAACATTAACAAAATGTCACATTTCCTTCAACAGATTGATATCGATGCATTCGTATGTTTAATTTATTTGCAAATCCATGAAAAGAGGGAGTCAAAGTGTATGACTAATTGAATATAAATGTGTACATTTCATCACGTGACATGCTCGTATCTCTGAAATGTCCATGATTTGTAATATCGCAAAACTCCAAACCAGAATTCGATATTCACAAGCTGTTTGTTTAGGCCTGTGTACGTGCGAAGAATAGCATTGTTCAATGCTAGCTGCTTCGCCACGTGTCTGCTGTATGAGCGACAGCCATCGCCGACATATAACCATAAAACGTGTGGATAATGCATTTACATTAAGTTATTAACTGTTTCCGGTGTTTTACATCCGGGTCGTTCTATGCACTCCTGTACATAGCAATCATGCACTATGCATTTAATACTGATAGACGATTGAAATTGACAACCTTCCAGGTCAATTCTTCCAAAAAGGGGTCTGAATGGTTTATTTTTACGACATTGTTGAACACCTTTTTAAACCAATTTTGGATTATTTGTCGTTTTAACGAAATGGAAAATTAAAATTTTAGACCTGACCGTTGTTAGATTGTATAGAACTGATTATAAATCATTTACATCCCTTTTGAGCAACAATATTGTAACTTCAAACAGATTTCCATAAATATGACTTGAATTTGGTGTCGGCATATCTATCGATGCCTGTACATCCAATAACCCATCAGTTTAACGGTTCTTTCGTAAAGGTCTGTAAATATCTAATGACGTTCTATTGACGTCATTGAGGTCATTTGAGGCTTTAGGAAAGTATCGTGATATTGTTTGGAATCGAGTCGTATTGTTTGTATAATAGGGAAATCTTCACAAAAAGTATTACGGTTTTGATATGCAAATTCTGTTTGACGCATCAAAACATTGATCACTCGCTATGTAAACAATTATGTACATTCGTGCCATAGATAACGCATATCAAATAAATTATGTTTTTGTTTTTTGCGCATTGAATCAGTCAGTCCATTGCGGAATCACTTTCATATCGAAATGTATTTAACATGAAACAGTACTTCTGTCTGGGGTTGTGAATATATCTCTCGTCAGGCATTACTTCCTGACATGCGCATTAAAGTAACAAGATCGGTCGGTTGAATAAAGAAATAGAAATTTCCCCACAATAACAATTCACTTTGAATGAACGAAATGCGAACAATCAGTGTCGATTGAAACCTTTGGAATTTTCTGATGTACTCCTAAAACCAAATTCATCTGAACTTTTGTCGAGAATAATATTATGATCGCTTCGGACTTTACATTCTAAATAGAATGGAACCGAAGCAGAAATACAGTCATTTGTGTTAGCATTCGGAATAGACTGGCGTGATCTTGCAATCGACACCGGTCGTTTACATATCGCGCATGAGAAAACACTAGAAATGATGTTGGTAGCTGTCACTCAGTTGTCGATATCGACACCACATTAGAATCTGGCTGTTTCTAGCAGCAATGTATGTGATGCTGTTTTGTTGTACATATGTGTGATAACAATTTGTGTCCATGAAAGAATTTGTAATAAACACTAGTAGAAACAACTTAATGGTTCAGCTGTTTGTTGATGTCTCCGCCATTATGAACACACATATCCTAAGAAAACACATCTAAATATTGCAGCCCGTCAATAAGGTTGAAATAATCATCTTTCCTTACGTCGATAGTTGTAACCTTCGAACGAGGGCACGAAGGTTATATCAGCTAACGCCGAGGGCTTGAACGTTTTTTTCACATATACCATGCTGATCGCATGCACGGAACTCCCTTGAAAACAATTGAGATAATCGTACCATATGATATCTGAATAAATTATAACTCGCTCTTTTATTTGAAGTGAATAATCTTGGGATATTCCCGGTATGTAATTGAAGGATTGTTGATTTCAGTTTGTCCAGATGCGCAAACGCCTCGATTGTGTATATTGCGCAGGGACTACACTTGTTTCTGTCTCATGTGTAGTTCTCACAAAGCTGAAAGGTCGTCGTTCCCGTATATTGCAGATACGCACCAACTGGATGTAATACGTAGAGGATATCAAGAAACGCGAGGCATGGATTATTGGGGAAACTACTTGTACCAAGAACTCGCTACGACACAGCGAAAAGATTGGTGAATTCAATTTCTATTCACAACCGGCAAGACTGGCAAGACAAAGCTTTAATGACATTAGGGCAATTGAAAACCACTGCTGTTCGAACAGACATTCAAATGAAAATCCGTATTACTTACATTGATTGATCAATACACGCGGATGAAGCTTTGTTTGCATGGTTTCTACATTGATTATAACATGCATATTAATGGTAGTTTATCCTTGTGTTATGTCCTCGAAACAATAGGACGTATTTTTCTCACTTGACACAGTGAATTTGACACCTGCATTCTGAATCGTACATCACTTAAGCTGCACAATGCGTTCACAACCCAAGATGTAACTGATACAGCGTCATAACCCAGGGATTGGTGGATGACAGGGACGCTACAACGATGTCACGTGACTGCTGGCCGGAAACGCAACGATCAGTGACATATCAATCTTCTTGTTTATAGATAATGTTTCACACGAGCCCGTGCATACTTCAACAACAACGTGACAATTTACGTCAATCTCCCCAAGACGTTTTAAGAGGTATGGGAGAATGAATTCGGAGCGGTGGATTCGTGAAAAAGAATCGACGAGCCCCGAAGAATGCATTCGGAGCGGTGAATTCGTGAAAAAGAAACAACGATCGAAGGAGCTCGTTGATTCTTTTTTACGAATCCACCGCTCCGAATGCATTCTCCAACTTAATTCATTTCCACTTTTCCATTGTGTTTATATAATAGTACATTCATATATTGACAATTTCCTGTATCAAATTCAGTGTTTTCGTGAAGAAAATGAATAACCTGAATCTGAACATTTCAAACGGCAAAACCTGACACCCCTCTGAGGTGGGCGAATCCAACACCAGTGGATTCTTTAGAAATAGTCCACTGTTGGGACAATAGAGTGGCATCACAGAAATAGATACGTGTTAGTGAACCGCTGCTGACGTGTGTCATGACCCCGAGTCAAGGCTATATCCAGGGTAATTGTGGCTGGGCCTTCGTCAAATGTCCTGGATTCACTCATATGAACGAATGGCTTTTTCTGAATTGAATAAGTTGGCAATGGAAGTAACTCTTAACAAAATGCAAGGCAACAACGACAGATGACCCAAACTTCACGCCACGTTATTGAACTCGAAACTGATTGGTCAAAATGGAAGGTCAAAACGATCGTTCTTCATAGTGAATCCTGGATATTTGACGAAGTCGTTGGCCAAGCCACGTCACAAATAACTTTGATTTCGAGGGTGGCTCTACGATAGTCAGCGCTGCTCGGGCCTAGGGGAGGCAATATATTCCCAATGATAATCACTCTCATTATATATTTCGATAGCATAATCTTACAGTATTGGCAGAAGTTTAACACTGATTTACAGTAACCCGACCCCTGGTGGAATCCATGTGTCGGTAGCCTACTGCTTATTGTTTCCGGCTTACAATATTGGGTTACAATACCGCCATTCTTAAACTACTCAATGTCTTTGGTTGCCAGAAGGTAATCGAGATTTTTACCTTTGCAAGGAAAATGTTGACAATCTTCATTAACACCTAGTTTTGTAGCACTGTTCATAAAAAAATGTTCTTACTTTTGGTTCTCATCGCGCTGAAACAACAACACTCTGTGGTGTAAATATTTCTGAAAATAGCCACCATGCAGCATTTGTTTGGTTTTCGTCAATCGTCTCTCAGTTTCTTGGTATAGTGTCTTTTCGGTGTCAGTATACCTTCGTTCCGGGTTACGCGATCAACTTTAGTTTCGCTGCTGCGCCCCTGGCACGTTTTGTGTTCCACAGATGTTTCTATATTTTAAGTGAGGTAACAAGAGTCACGTGCGGAAGGTTTCAGCCTGATACTTAAAGACACATGAACTGTCAATGTTGCAAGTATACAAATAACAACTTCATAGCTTACATGCAGGACACTGCAAAATATAGACAAGCGTACATTTGCATCTAATAATAAATACGTTGATTCTACAAAGGGTTAGACAGTATAACATTATTATCATACCATATACATGGACACGACGCTTAGGATAACAAAATATACTAAAATGGGAATTTGAGCGCATTTCAACCACTTCACCACCATATTATACTCATACTCATGCCAGTATAGGTTGTCATCCCACAGTCAGAAAATAACAGGCATGAGTCAAACATGATCAAATAAATAACGGATACAATGCCCATGTGAATACGAACATATTGCAACATTAACCATGGCAATGAAGTGCCTGGGGCATGAGTGAGATGATATCCAGAAGCACACTTATTAAATTGGCAAACGTCACAGATGTACAGTATACAGCATGAAAAAACCCCATGCACTATCAAATGTTTGATAGAATAATTAGATGTATCATTGACATCAGGCGTCCAGTGATACTCACCAGTGGCGCCCCAACCAAACGTAACAAAGGGCGATAATCCGTCAACCTTTATTGGCATAAGTTTATCCATGTATATATATATAAGACAAGGTATTTAACTAAATAGGCACGATCGCCATTTTTTTCACTGTTAATCATACATATTTGGATCGACAGCTTAGTGTTAAACGTCCCCTCTGCTTGCCTGCATGTTTCATTTATTCCAAATATTGCGCCGTCGCACGCAAGTGACGTTTCGCTAGGCACACTTTCTTTCAACGTATGACGACTCCGTGTCCACTTGGCAGCGATACGATCTTGACATCAAGTCAGGCGAAACACAGTCAATGTTGACAATCTAATCCTGTTTCCGTTTTGATGTGTTAAAACATTTTTTCATTGGATCATGAATTCGCCGATTGCGGCGTCACCAGAGTGAGATGTACATTTACGGAAAAACCCGAATCAGGGTGTTTGTTCATAGACAAGTTCATCTAGCGTGGCTGGTGGCCTTTCACGTTGACGCGCAAGTCGGCCCATGATGTTTCAGAGATTTTCAATGGGGGAAAGGTCAGGGCTCATTGCTGGTCAGGGTATCCTATGAATATTGTGCCGTTGAAGGTTGTAATGGACTATTCTTGCACGGGAAGCACGGGCGTTGTCGTCCTGAAAGACAAAACGGCGTGCAAAAGGGGTAACATAACAAAAGGGGTCAGTATGTTGTCCCGATAGTACTGGCCAGTGACTCTTGCTTGCACGATATGGAGTGGAGTTTAGTTAATCATAGTCATATCCCACCCCCATAACATACCAAATCTGTCATGCTGCCTCAAGTTAACATTGGTATGGCGTTAGTTACGACGTAGCTAGATGCGACCACGCCTATCAAGGAAGTTTAAAGTGTACCGGGACTCATCTGAGAACATTACACATTACCACCGACGATTTTCCCAGTTCCTGCGTTGTGTACACCATTTGCGTCTATTGACAATGTGGCGGTTGGCCAATGACGGCACTATACGAGGCCGTCTAGCATGAAGATGGGCACCATGTTGACGATTTCTAATCGTCTCACCTATCACGCGAACACCAGTAGCCTGGTGTAGTTTGCAGCAATCTGATTTGCTGTTTGAGTGTGATTTCTCGGAGTCTTGGTACGAATCAACCTAAAAGGTGCACTTACGATGACCTGTGGATTGCACGTTGTATATATACCTATTGGTCAATGAAAAGTGCATGTTTTAAAATCTTTCTTCAGGTCTATGTCCCTACGATAAACGTTTCCACTCAAATGTCATAAAAGGTGTGTGGTGAACAGTAACGCTACGGCTACTACTAGTCGTCTACAACAACAACAACTACTACTACGACGACGACTGCTGCTGCTGCTCCTGCTACTACTACTACTACTACTACGGCTACTACTAGTCTAGCTACTACTACTAGTCTAGCTACTACTTCTAATCTGTGACTTTGGAGCAAGGTTTAATCGTGTCGGTATTACGAGTTCACTCACTATTTCATAACTCACGTTAGGCACCTCATCGATGAGTATAGAGGAGACATTTGCCGGTGAATATTACTCGAAACGTCTGTGTGGAACCCATTACACCGCGTCACTACCACATCAGTTCCAAATGTACTCTCAATCAGTCTCTTAAAACGGCTGTTAATCCGCAAGACAATGTAAATGTAGAATCGATCGCTGGGTCTTATGAATTGGTAATCGATAGCGGGCAGCAATTAAACTGCATGGGAAGCCAGCGGATGCAGGCCAGGTCTGACGTGGGGCGTTAAATGCCGTTTTCAACGTGGGGAATTTCAACGCAAATATACGGTGTCCATCATAATGAGCTGTTTGGAAAGAACGTGAATATGTTCAAGCTTTGTAGTCTTAGAATATTTCTCGCTTCATCTATAGTACTGTTCGACGTGTGGTATTCCGTTGCAAATATCACTTGATATCATCTCAGAAAACAATACCTACATCGGGTTAGTACAATGCATATCGATCTTTTTACAGTAAGCTAGTAGACTTGCTTTCGTTATGATAAATGAAATTATTTTATTTAGTTTGCTTAATTGAACTTAATGTATACTCTTTGATATAGTTGCGAGCTGGTATGTAGTGTTTGATCCGAGGGACAGCTTCACAATTGCAACCTTGCATGTGTACCGATCTGAACTGATATAAAACATGGTCAATTTCTGACCAAAAAAACTTTCTTCGACGGAAGCCCTTACGGGTGTCGCCAGATCGTCCCGCTCGACGTTATTTGAAGAGATGGAGATAATTGTAATCAGGTTTGTTTTAAGCAAAAGTTTGTAGTATGAATTTAACGAAAGACCTAATTCAGTCAAAATGATCATGAACACTGAATTAAGAAGGGGCGTGAGATCTTAAATTTACTCTTCCATATAGAATTAATAACGAACGCATTTGAAATATAATAAGCGGAAGAAAGTACTTCAAAATAATAAAAAACACATACACGCTTTAAAAAATACGTTTGAAAGCGGAAGCGCAAATCACGAGCCGACTTCGAAGGGGAACGCCGCGGCAAGCAGCGCCGCCGACAAAGGATGTAACAGCCGATTAAGTGACCTTTCGACCCGCTACGTGACCTAGTTGCGATGGCATGTCCCGATAAAATTAGGCGATAAAGCATAGGTTTATATACGTAAACAAGAAAAGCATTCACCGGCATTTGATAGCCGCGAAGCAAATTTGTTCACCACAACTTTAAGCCTCGAAAGCAAACCGTTGACCGAACCATTGGCCGTAACCAGTTTATTCTCCAGACTGGTTTGACTCAGAAGCGGATGCGCTTTGTTGTGCTAACCTTTTGTCTAATTCGGTAGTGTGGCTAATTTTAGTTGCATAGTATGCGAAAAGCATTAACCTGATAGATATGATGATTTTTAGGAGGCGATGCAAATTGCCAAGGGTTTTGTTCCGAGTTGATCGATCGCGTTCGGGAATCGCTTGCAGCTGTTGTTAGTTTTGACGATTCCGACGTACGTCAGTCTCACAAACGCTTTTAGTGGTCTGTGTTAGCAAATGTTATGGAAATAATGAGAGCGAATGACGGTTACGATATATTATTACTCATATTATTAGTTTCGGTCAGATCGACTTCGGAAGATATACATGTAATTTGCTTTGAATCATTGCCATCGTGTATGTCGCTGCTAGCGTTTTCTGGTGTCATCCTCCTCCTCGTCATCATTATAAAAATCATCATCATCATCATCATCTTCATTATCATTATTATTAGTAGTGGAATTATTGTTGAGTTAAAGGCGAAAGAAAGTGAACTGCGTGTCCTTGTTAAAACGCAATAAATCTTTTTACCTTACGGTCAGTAGCAATGTTCCGACGTGAAATATACTGACGTCCAAAAGAAAGTATACCAAATGATTTCAATTATTTTCCCTTACGTCTTTATGCCATAGTTG
>JAUELE010221930.1:0-12812 GCA_031471655.1 Diodora aspera | reverse complement strand
TGGCGAACCCAGTTGGATGCTACATTGGCAGACCCAGTTGGAGGCTCCATTAGCGGTCCCAGTTTGAGGCTACATTGGCGGTCCCATTTGGAGGCTCCATTAGCGGTCCCAGTTTGAGGTTACATTGGTGGCCCCAGTTTGAGGTTACATTGGCGGCCCTATTTGGGGGCTCCATTGGCGGTCCCAGTTTGAGGTTCAATTGGCGGTCCCAGTTTGAGGTTACATTGGCGGTCCCAGTTTGAGATTACATTGGCGGCTCAGTTTGAGGTTACATTGGCAGTACCAGTTTGAGGTGACATTGGCGAACCCAGTTGGAGGCTACATTGGCGGCTCAGTTTGTGGTTACAGAGCCAGTCCCAGTTTGAAGTTACATTGTCGGACCCAGTTGAAGGCTACTTTGGCGGCTCAGTTGACGTTACATTAGTGGTCCCAGGTTGAGGTTACATTGGCAATCCCAGTTGGAGACTACATTGGCGGACCTAGTTGGAAGCTACATTGGCGAACCCAGTTGGAAGCTCCATTAGTGAACCCAGTTTGATGCTACATTGGCGGGCCCAGTTGGAGGCTCCATTAGCGGTCCCAGTTTGAGGCTACATTGGCGGCCCCAGTTGGAGGCTAAATTGGCGGTCCCAGTTTGAGGTTACATTGGCGGACCCAGTTGGAGGCTACATTGGCAGCTCAATATGAGATTACATTGCCCGTCCCAGTTTGAAGTTACATTGTCGGACCCAGTTGAAGGCTACTTTGGCGGCTCAGTTTGAGGTTACATTAGCGGTCCCAGGTTGAAGTTACATTGGCAGTCCCAGTTGGAGACTACATTGGCGGCTCAGTTTGAGGTTACATTAGCGGTCCCAGTTTGAGGTTACATTGGCGGACCCACTTGCATGCTACATTGGCGAATCCAGTTGGAGGCTACATTGGCGAACCCAGTTGGATGCTACATTGGCAGACCCAGTTGGAGGCTCCATTAGCGGTCCCAGTTTGAGGCTACATTGACGGTCCCAGTTTGAGGCTACATTGACGGTCCCAGTTTGAGGCTACATTGGCGGTCCCAGTTTGAGGTTACATTGGCGGTCCCAGTTTGAGGCTACATTGGCGGTCTCAGTTTGAGGCTACATTGGCGGTCCCAGTTTGAGGCTTCATTGGCGGTCCCAGTTTGAGGTTACATTGTCGGACCCAGTTGAAGGCTACTTTGGCGGCTCAGTTTGAGGTTATTAGTGGTCCCAGTTGAAGACTACATTGGCGGCTCAGTTTGAGGTTACATTAGCGGTCCCAGTTTGAGGTTCCATTGGCGGACCCAGTTGGATGCTACATTGGCGAACCCAGTTTGATGTTACATTGACGGACCCAGTTGGAGGCTCCATTAGCGGTCCCAGTTTGAGGCTACATTGGCGGTCGCAGTTTGAGGCTACATTGGCAGACCTATTTGGAAGCTCCATTTGTGAACCCAGTTGGATGCTACATTGGCGGATCCAGTTGAAGGCTACATTGGCGAACCCAGTTTGATGCTACATTGGCGGGCCCAGTTGGAGGCTCCATTAGCTGGCCCAGTTTGAGGCTACCTTGGCGGCCCCAGTTGGATACTAAATTGGCGGTCCCAGTTTGAGGTTACATTGGCGGGCCCAGTTGGAGGCTACATTGGCAGCTCACTATGAGGTTACATTGCCCGTCCCAGTTTGAGGTTACATTGTCGGAGCCAGTTGAAGGCTACTTTGGCGGCTCAGTTTGAGGTTACATTAGCGGTCCCAGGTTGAGGTTACATTGGCAGTCCCAGTTGGAGACTACATTGGCGGCTGAGTTTGAGGTTACATTAGCGGTCCCAGTTTGAGGTTACATTGGCGGACCCAGTTGGATGCTACATTGGCGAACCCAGTTGGAGGCTACATTGGCGAACCCAGTTGGATGCTACATTGGCGGACCCAGTTGGAGGCTCCATTAGCGGTCCCAGTTTGAGGCTACATTGGCGGTCCCAGTTTGAGGCTACATTGGCGGTCCCAGTTTGAGGTTACATTGGCGGACCCAGTTTGTGGCTACATTACCGGTCCCAGTTTGAGGCTCCATTAGCTGTCCCAGTATGAGGTTACATTGGCAGTCCCAGTTGGATGCTCCATTGGCGGTCCCAGTTTGAGGTCACATTGGTGGTCCAAGTTTGAGGTCACATTGTCAGTCCCAGTTTGAGGTTACATTGGCCAACCCAGTTGGATCCTACATTGGCGGACCCAGTTGGAGGCTACATTGGCGAACTCAGTTTGATGCTACATTGGCGGACCCAGTTGGAGGTTACATTAGTGGTCCCAGTTTGAGGCTACATTGGCAGTCCCAGTTTGAGGTTACATTGGCGGTCCCAGTTTGAGGCTACATTGGCGGTCCCAGTTTGAGGCTACATTGGCAGTCCCAGTTTGAGGCTACATTGGCGGTCCCAGTTTGAGGTTACATTGGCGGACCCAGTTTGAGGCTACATTACCGGTCCCAGTTTGAGGCTCCATTAGCGGTCCCAGTTTGAGGTTACATTGGCAGTCCCAGTTGGATGCTCCATTGGCGGTCCCAGTTTGAGGTTACATTGTGGTCCAATTTTGAGGTTACATTGGCGAACCCAGTTGGATGCTACATTGGCGGACCTAGTTGGAAGCTACATTGGCGAACCCAGTTGGATGCTACATTCGCAGTCCCAATTTGAGGCTACATTGGCAGTCCCAGTTTGAGGCTACATTGGCGGTCCCAGTTGGAAGCTCCATTAGCGGTCCCAGTTTGAGGCTACATAAACGGTCCCAGTTTGATGCTACATTGGCGGACCCAGTTTGAGGCTCCATTAGCGGTCCCAGTTTGAGGCTACATTGGCGGTCCCAGTTTGAGGCTACATTGGCAGTCCCAGTTTGAGGTTACATTGGCGGACCCAGTTGGATGCTACATTGGCAGACCCAGTTGGAGGCTACATTGGCGAACCCAGTTGGATGCTACGTTGGCGGACCCAGATGGAGGCTCCATTATCGGTCCCAGTTGAGGCTACATTGGCGGATCCAGTTGGAGGCTCCATTAGCGGTCCCAGTTTGAGGCTACATTAGCGGTCCCAGTTTGAGGCTCCATTAGCAGTCCCAGTTTGATGCTACATTGGCGGTCCCAGTTGGATGCTCCATTGGCGGTCCCAGTTTGAGGTTACATTCTAAGTGCCAAATCTCTTCTGGCTATCCCCAGTTACCTTGTGAATGTGTCACAGCACCTTATATCAGTTTGGGCCAGTTTGACATGCAGGGTTATGATGGTAAGAGTGTTCCGTTCGTGGTGCCAAACCTTCCATGTTATATTTGTCCTGTGTTCATTCTTATTTAAGTGGTTGTACGATCCTAGATCCCACGAACCTTCCACCCAAGAACTTCTAACATAGTCCATTTTAGTGCTACAGATAAGCTGTGTATTTACGTAAATTGCTCAAAATACATCTGCATTACTCAACTTAGTGTTCACTGTTTGCGTAAAATACTCAAATAAATTCAAATTGTGTTACAGGCCTCTGCGTACATTTATAAACTGAAGTCCAAAAGAAAGTTGTCTTGATTAAAATTGACAAAATTAATTTCTAAATATTATCTTTCGAAAACAAGTAATCTTAAGCATATCGTCCAAACATAAAAACGTGCTTGCATGCGAAGTGTTCATAGCTGCTGTGCATTTTGTGTGAAATGACAGAAGTATCGAAAACATGTTGATCGAATCCCGTGGAAAATGTGCTTGTGACAACGCTATAAAACAACTTCGTTCCAACATTTGACATCCAGCTTGACGGAAATGCACCCGAATATTCCACGACTTACACAAGAGCAGCATGAGAGAGCAATTGGAATGTTGAATATAGGGGCAAGGAAGGACCATGTGGCAAGAACGTTCAACTGCTCACGCAACACCATCACGAAGCTGGCTCAGCGATGCAGAGCAACTGGCCAGACTGCAGAAAGACCAAGATCAGGCAGACCAAGAGTGACCACTCTCCAGGAGGATCGCTACCTGCGCACTCTACACCTCCGCCACAGATTCCTGCCAGTGACGTCATCGGCGAACGCACTTGGTCACAGAGTCAGTAAGCAAACAGTAGTCAGGCCACTAGGGGAAGCAGGGATCAGAGCTTACAGACTCAACAGAGGTCAGATGTTGATCACTGACCATCGACGTCGGAGATTACATACGACGAGAACTGTACGGTGCTGTCAGCGTCGTGAATGGCAGCATGTTCTTTCCACAGACGAGAGCAGGTTCTCTATGTTCCTTGCTGACGGCAGCCATTGGGTATGTCGTCATAGGGGCGAACTGACAGTCGTGCCCTTTGGTGGCGCAAGAGTGATGGGGAGGAATTTGTGGTGAAGAGAAGACGCCACCTGTTATCAATCTGAACGCCCAGACATACAGAGACAATGTTTTATGACCGGTTGTCATCCCCTTTATTCAACAGCATTGTCAGGGGATCGTCTAGTCTGTCACCCAGACCCTAAAGCATACAAAGATAATGAAGCCTGCCCAAGTCTAGACATTTAGCAAGTCTAGGATTTCCCTGGACTCCTTTTTGGTTTTTGTATTTTAATATTTTTGTAGATTAATATTTCCGGGAGTAAATGTTAGTCTGGGGATCGTCTTTCAACAAGATTTGTCACTGTATTTCTCTTGAGAAACTTGTTAATTTACCCCATCTTTAAATTGACCACCTTGGTTACATAACCAAACATGGGTACCGTTTGATACCCTGATTATTGCTTCACAACACATTGGTGTTCAATACATTTTATCACTTGTCTCTGTGTTCTGTTGTTTTGTGGCAATATTGAACCAAAGATAGTGACAACTTTCTTTTGGACTTCAGTCTATATTGCAATTTTGTGAACGATTCTCTTTGGATAAATGGGTATTGATAAAGTCCAAGTGCACTTAATATGCCGCCATTATTTTAGATTCAGAAAACACGTTTGTAACATAATCTGCTAATCCTGACTGTGGAATTTATTTATAGAGCCCTAAGTCAATCCAGGTGAAGTTAAGCAAGTCTAGACTATATGCTAAATTGTGAACTCATGTTCTCATGTTTGTCATACTAACAGTTAACCACGCTGTCATAGTTTCCCTTGTACGGCTGCTCAACTCACGAGTCGTAGTGCAACATGAAGCTAATGTAAGCTTTGGTCAGTTCTCGGAAGACATAAGACTGTGTTAACGAACTAAATCTCCTAATAAGCTATGTAATAAGATGTACAACCCTATGTGGGCTCGACAGTCGTGGAATCCGAGCTATGATTCTAAATTATTAAGTGTAGTTTTAAATATCCTCCAGGAAACGGGGCTTAGTTTTATAATGATTAGACAGCCAAGTTATGAACGTGTTTGTTTAAAGGAGACAGTAATGAGAATGTTGGCAGATCAGTTTATACAAACCTGAATAACGTCATGTCAAAACTCACCACAAGTGAACATTTATGCCATATACAAAGAAATGTTATGTCTGGAACCATACCTGGTTATTTTACCTGTTAAGCTTCGAATATGGTACACTCGATTCAGAACATCAAATCACAACCTTGCTATTGAAACTGGAAGATGGTCACATGCAAACATAAATGACAGAATCTGTACATTATGTAACTGTTCTATTGAAGACGAATACCATTGTTTATAAATGTGTGCCCTGTGCTTGATAATATCAGATCACGTTTTTCACGTGAACATTTCTGTAAATATAATACTACTAAAAGATTTACTTATCTGATGAATTGTAATTATAAACTACCTTCTTCTCAAAATTGCTGGATTATTAAAGAGGGTCATTGTTTAATCTGAATATACGTGTCTGTAGATCTATATATGTAAATATTTGTTTCAAAATCGACATGTGAATAATGTATTATTTATCGCTTGTATTATTATTGTATTATTGTACGTTCGCTGTGTCACCCTAAGTGATCTACGAACTACGTTCTGTTCTGTTCTGTTCTAAACGTGTACACTTATCGAAATTATCTTACTTCTACAATTGTAGTGCTTGATATGGCCTGCGTGGGAAACGTTAATAATGCAAACGCCTTTCTCAACTGTGTCAAGCAGCTATCGTCTGTGGCCATGTCGGGTACACTTCTGGAACGCACGTGCAGGTAAAATTCACGTTTCTCGTAACATCACCCTTCGAACAACTGTAATCATTAACTATTCTCTGGCTACCTTTAACTGTTTTCTCAGAAAAAAACTCCAATGTTCTCAGGTTCTCACCTTTGATTTATTCTTACACAAACGAGATCAGAAAGCTACTGTGACAGATGGATTTGTCTCTCACCGAAGTTATCGGAAAGTTGAATGCATTGGGTTTTTTCTAATATCGGACAGGGGTGTCAGAAAATAGATACGGTCATTCAACAGGCTGCTTAACCGACAAATGTGCTATATATGTTGTGCATTATTCGTGGTATGTACGTTTGTGTTTGTTTATTGTGTCAGATGTTGTTTTTTTAAAATGAAAACATTGAGTTTGACCACTTATCCAACTTTAGGTTATGACCTTTTGTGTTAAGAATCAAAGCGTAAGCAACTTATACATTGCCATTTCAGGTATTTTACGGGACAGATGTCGTGCATGCAAACATCCTATGGATCTTGTCCCACGAAGACTACAGAAGTGCTTGTAGCCCACATGGGTTACGGCCGACCGCAAGGATGTGGTGGTTGCATGTTCCTGCCATCCTTCGTCCTCCTCCTCATCTCTGCAGTAGCTGTGTTCATCTTCAACAGCGAATAAAACAGAACATGGACCCTGTTCCGCAAACCTTTCTTAGCTTAGCCACAAACTATCCTCGATATCCAGGGCATAATGACTCCGCCAACGTCCGTCGTATTCTCTGGAATCAATCCTATTAACGCGGATCGTCTGGAGGCTGGCGTTTGACTTATCAATGAAGCGTCCGTAGCGAATGCTTGTGTCCAATCGGTGTAGTCGAATGCTTGTGTCCAATCGGTGTAGTAGAGACGTTATGTGTTTATATTTACCAGAGTTACTTCTCGTGCATATCGGCAACGACTCTTAAATTTACTAAGAGATACTTCTCATGCAGTGAATTGGACATTTCATTGGTTGTCCATGTTCAGCAGATTTGTCTATATCGGCAACGAATATTAAATGTATTAAGAGTTACTTCTCGTACAGTGAAATTGGACATTTCATTGGTTGTCCATATTTAGCAGATTTTGACTTTCCATACACACAAAACGACCATGATGAATAGGAGGAATACATCCAGGGTATACGACGGACGTTGGCGGAGGCATCATGCCCTGGATTTCGAGGACGAGCCACAGGCCAGCTCTAGTGATATGACTAACAGGCTACACAACCACAGTTTGAGACCAGTTTTGATGCCGAGAAATGCCAAATGATTGTCTTTGTGAAGACGAATGTGTCTTTTCAGCTGGTTTGGTTGAAGTATCTGAGTATCTGTAGCTACAATAGGTTTCTAGAACAGGCAGCAGTACCGCCAGCTTTGAACCTGTTTGTATCTTCTAATTAATACTAATTTATAGTTATAGTTTTGACACCAAGTATTTGGTCAATATTTTGATTTATTCTTTCACGTATAAGCGTAGATTCGTTTTGTCAGCTATTTTATTCAGGGTTCCAATATTATCGCTTCCTTCAAACATACCTCATGTATGTATGCAGTAGTAACAGGGGTGGCACCGACGGGGGTTGGGGGCGGTGATACACCCGCCGGTCGGGGAAAACTTCGTAGAACATGCGTGTATTTTATTGTGTTATTTGAAAATTTGTGTATTTGTCGGGGATTTCAGACCACTTGTTGGGGACCTCAGCCTCTTGAATTCTCCTGTTTCTAAGAATAAATGTTAAAGCACAAATTGAAATGTTTTTAATTTATAGTGTCTGTGACCACTGGTGGCGCCGGCGTGGGTGAAAGGGGGCTACAGCGAGTGCCGGATTAAGGCTATGCTGGCCCTAAGGCACAGTTTGATAGGTGGCCTGAAAATACAGATATTCAAGGACAAACGCGTAGATGAAGAAGGATGCCATTTATTTACATAAAAATAAAGGAAAGCATTTTGTCATCAAATTTTTACTTAATTTTGTTATTGCCTGGATTTTTCGCTAGCGCTAAGGCACGTGACTTATTTGCCTATTTGGTTAACCCAGCACTGGCTACAGCACCACCTGCCGGAGAACCTCAGCTTCTCCTCCTCCTCCCATGGGGGGAAAAAGCAGCAATTCGTCTGGAAAATTTCAGAAAATATATGTCTTTTTTATTTTATTTTCGTTTTTGTCCGCATCCATACAGTTGTGCATACATGATATATTGATAACAATATAATAATAATAATAAAAAAAACTGAACAGTCAGTACATTAGAGGTTGCATACCTAAATCGTTCATGCTTCCAGGTGATTGATTGAGCGACATTGATAATTACCTCTTAGGGGGTAACATTTCAGCCACAGCACAATGTGCCGTGCAAGAGGCACATCTAGTAAAAGTGCGTGAGCGTAGTATATCATAGCAGTAGGTAATCTTTCAGCCACAACTCTACGGATGGTGCAAAAGGCATCAAGTGTTTGGTTCGATCGAGAGTGACCCAGCTTGGATTTGAACCCCAACCTTTGTGAGGCAGACGCTCTATCAACTGAGGTACCCAAGCCACTATATCTGGGAAGAAGACAACCCATTAAGAACAAAGGCTTTCAACACAATAGTGAGTGAGTGCAGTAGATGTTCACATTGCAGGGGGCACTACTTCAGCCACAATGCAATGTGATGTGCAAGAAGCACAGCAGGAAGAGGGAGAGGGACAACTAAGGACTGACAGCATGACAACGAAAACAAAGAATTCCCAGTCCAGTCACCCAAGACAACCCGGGGCCACCAAGGTCTCACTCTCTTCAGGTGACACCACATCGCTCCCCAGAAGCCCCAAGGGTCTTCAACACAGTACATACAAGCTGTTAAACATAAGATTTGCTCAGGAACACAGCGTTGTATGCATTAGTTCTGTACCCATCGACATTATATCAACATTATGTCACAGATAGACAAAGCAAATAATTGTGCAAAGACCTCAACCAGGTCCTAGCAGATTATTGCTAATTAAACATGCTAAGTTTCAGTTACGTCAACGTGTTAACTTATAAGTTATATACTCATGTTGGAGTCGATAGTCAATTAGGGTCTAAGATTGCATGTACAGTGGACCAATACGAAAACAAATCGGCATTGGTACAGTTTGCAAAAGCAGTCATCTTTGTTGCATTGTAATAGTTTTTCACTTCGCTCTGTACATGTTTTATATGTGGAACAATGCCTTTTCTATTTTGTCTATAGATTACTGATTTTGTAATTAAACAAACTATATTTAAAGCATTGTTGTGCTTACCTTTAAATCCAAACAATAAATTTTCCTTTTTGAAAGTAATCCCTCCATATATACCTTCATTAATCCAACCTTTTACCTCTTCCCATAGTTTAGTTACATGAAAGCATTCACACAAGACATGAATTATTGTCTCCGGGTACTCTTTACAGAAATTACATAATACCGAGTCAGCATAGCCGTACTTGACAAGTAGTATGTTCGTCACCAGAATATTGTGTACTACCTTGAAATGGAACCAAATTAGACTACTACTTTTTGTACATCTTTTTGCCATTAAGTTATATGTTTCCCATTCCTTTCTGGACATGTGGATAGACAACAGGTCCTCCCACACCTCATGGCTTGCCAAGTGTATAAAATCCGGCATCATCAAACGATTATAAAAAGGTTTGCATCCTTTACTTTGATTTATTAGGATGGATAGGTTGTATGGTAATGTGGGTTTAACCTGTTCATCCTTATTGTTTTGTAGAGATCTATCAAGATATTTTTTAACTGCACTTGTCAAGCCATAATATGTGAGAAAATCTGTTTTGACATACTTTCTACAAAAAGTTTCCCAATTTATTAAGTTATAATTCTTGTCTAACAAATCGCCAATAAAACAAACACCTTTTCTAGACCATTTTTCTATAAATATCATCTCACCACCAATTCTTAAGTTTTTATTGTTCCATACCGATTCACACGCTATTTGTGTTACTTTCCTTTCCATTAGTTGATCCTTAAATAGGAGTTCACACCATGCTTTGACAACACTTTTCCAAAACAAATTATTTATCATAGGCAGAATATTATTCACAATATACATTTGGCTATATAGCCATAGCGTTTCTAAGTCCGGAATAATATAAGTTACCATCTTAGCCCATTTGTCTTCTGACAGGAACAGCCTTCTCAGGAAGGAAACTTTATTAGCTTGTATTGTTTTCTCAATATTGGGAACATTAATTCTTCCATAAATATTTGGTAAATACATAATGTTTCCCTTTACTTTATCTGGTTTATTTTTCCATATATAAAATATGTCGTCTTACTGTTTAAAGTTGGCTTTGTTAAAATCAAGGTCTTTCTGTTCCACAGAACAAACACTGGTAACAATAAATAGGCATTGAAGTATGAACATACTACGATTAACACAACATATATGAATCAACCCCAGTAACGGTTCCTTCTCTGCCCTTGACTTGACCATTGTATCTTCCTCTCTGGCTGCCAAATCTGACTGGGACGTCCTCGATGATCTTCGCTCTAGTGACCACTTCCCTGTCCTAACTAAAATTCAGTTTAGACCGGAACGGAGTAATCTTAACAGACCACCCCGTTGGAAGTTTAAGTCGGCTAACTGGAAAGAATTTTCTAAACTATGTGAGGAACACATTTCCCCGAATCTTCTTTTGGAAACCGTAGATCAGTCTTATGTAAACATCACGAACAGGATAGTTTCTATAGCCAATGAAACTATTGGTAAAACATGTGGTAAACCTGCATCTAAAATTCTTCAACCGTTGTGGAATGAGGAGTGCCAAAGAGCTAATAAGGAACGTAAGAGAGCTTATAACAAGCTTCTACACTCAGGGTTGCCATCTTATTTAGCAAGTTGTAGACAAAAGCGAGCTGAGTTCTAAAAAGTTGTTCGTCAGTCTCAGCGCCAAAGTTGGCAACGTTACATATCATCTCTCAACAGACATACTCCTCTTTCATCTATTTGGTCTAAGATTTAAACCCTATCTGGTAACAACATCTCCAGACCTTTACCTTTCTTAAAAGTAGATGATGTTAACCTCGAGCAGTGATAAGGCTGACGCTCTTGCCAAACAATTTCAGAAGGTTAGTAGCTCACGTCACTTTGGTGCTGATGTGAAGGAGCAGTTGAAGATATCTGAATTCAGTTTTGATGATGCTATTGGAATGCAACTGAGGATGACTCTTCGGACTTTAACATGGCCTTTACCCTTGATGAGTTAAAAAGTGCAATACATGTACATAAAAGCAAAAACACGTCTCCTGGGGCTGATGATCTGTGCAATGAACACTTTAAACTCATGCCTGACAGTTCTTTGCTTACAATAAGGAGTTGATTAATCAGTCTTGGTCTGATGGAACCTTACCCCCAGGCGTGAAAACATGCTCACATTGTTCCTGTTGCAAAGCCGGGAAAAGATCTTACAAATGTAAGTTCGTACAGACATATTGCACTAACATCGAATATGTGCAAGATTATGAAGAGAATGGTCACCAACCGACTCTCCCATTATCTTGAAAAGGGTAAACTCCTTACAAGAATTCAAGGGTCGTTCTTGCACGGATCAACATGTTCGCCTTCAGTCTGAGGCAAGCAAAGCCATCATAAGTGGTGAGTATATGCTATGTATTTTCTTGGATATGGAGAAGGCATACACCATGATTTGGAAGAAAGGTCTGCTCATGAAACTCCAACTCCTCGGAATCAAAGATAAGATGCTTCAGTGGATCAGTTCCTTCCTTGCAGACAGGTCCTTTCAAGTGCGAATTGTTCAAGACAGGTCTGGAGAATGGAGCACCTCAGGGTAGAGTCATCAGCCCTTTTTTATTTATTGTCATGAAAAATGACCTTTTTGAGGATCTCCCACTTAATGTGTCTGCTTCACAATTCGCTGATGATGGGTCCTTGTGGTGGCGCTTTTGTCATATTCCTTATGGTATTGAGTCAATCCAGGCATGCCTTGATAACATTGATAGATGGTGCTCTCAGTGTGGCTTTAAGATGTCATCCTCAAAATTAGTACCAATGTTCTTTACTACTCGGAAAATACCATCCAACATCAAACTTTCACTTGGTGATCACCAAATTACCTTTGAAAAGGAATTAACACATTTTGGGCGTTTTCTTTGATCAAAAGTTAACTTGGTCCCGACATATATCTTACCTTGTGGAGAAATGCAACAAAATACTAAATTTACTCAAATGTGTATCTGGTAGTAAATGTGGTGTTTATAAGACATCACTGTTACGTTTATACAAAGCTTTGATCTTGAGCAGACTGGAGTATGGTTGTCAGGTATTTATGGCTGCTGCTAAAATACATCAGATAAAGCTCGATAGGGTTCAAACTAAGGCTCTGCGGATCTGTTCCGGGGCTTTTCTAACAACCCCAACAGTTTCCTTGCGAGTTGAATGTTTCGAGAAACCTTTGTCGACCCAATATGAGACATCTGCTATCACATACTACCTAAAGTTCAAAGCTGCCGATGACTATCAACCTGCCACTAAATGATTGCGTTGAGCATGCCATTTATGACTGATCAAATGGCAAGTCCTCCTTTGGGCTTAGAATACACAACATAGCTTAAATATGTGATGTAAATGAAGTATCAGTTGCTTCTATTATCCATAATCAATCATTATCGCCTTGGCGCCTTAGTAAACCTTCA
>JAUELE010221919.1:0-12813 GCA_031471655.1 Diodora aspera | reverse complement strand
ATTACTCGCCCGTGGTGAGATCACTCGTTTGATAACAATTAGTTGGTTACACACATTGTTAGATAACATCTCGTGCAACCGGGACTACTTTTATTGCTGATCATGTAATCAAATACTTGTCAAGCATTGGTCTCGTTTGTTGTCTTTTTATTGTGGCCATTTTACAAATTTGTATTCATACGCGTGACCAAGAACTTATCAATGGCACTTCCGTAAACATGATGAGCTGATTCTGTTTTCCCACACAGCTAATGGGCGAGTAATAAATACCAAAACCATTCACTCGTTTCAATAAAAATGGTATCATACGGGTGCTCGTTTAGTATTCTATATTTAACATGTATTTATGTTTATTAAACCCGTAAGAAAGTTGGGAGTGCATTTCAGCTTTATTAAGCCGTCTCATTATATAGTTTATATGTTTGAAATGTTTGTGCTATGACTACATTCCTATTTATGTTTTTTTCTTCTGGAATGCATCTATACTCTGTCTAAGGTATCTGAATCGCTAAGATCTCCAATGATTTCATGAAATAACTCTCTTATACTTCCATCATTTCTTCGTTGTTTTAAGTTAATATAATTACTTTTGCATACTTACTCACGTCTTCATATTAGTCCATATTAGTCTATGCCTTCCACATTCACTTAAATAATAATACTAATGAGGTCACTTGTATCGCGTCACCAATGGACATGCGCAAGGGGCTTTACATTATTACCTTGGTCAGTGAGACAATGTACAATCCACATCATTTTCAGTCTACAAATACCCCGTGGGGTTCCCGGGGGTGTCGCTCTAACACTAGAATGAATAGGACCTCAGTAGCCTCATGCTTGCCGTAAGAGCCGCCTAAAATGAGGATCTTTTGCTTTCTCTTTCTTAATATCGATCCTGTTTTGTCCCTTTTCCTGATGTGCGTCTTGCACATCACATTGCGCTATGACTGAAATATTGCCCCATGCAATGTAAAAATCCATTTCACTCACTCACTCACTCTTCATGTCCATTTTGAACATCACATGAAATTGTATCTAAACGATGGTCTCTGAAACATAAACCTAAACTTAGCCAAATTTTCTCTCTGGTCACTGCACTATAGATACTCCTAATCTTAAATCTTCTTGTCACTCTTGTCATCATTTACTTTTCCCAATAGAAGTTGTTTTACTTTCGAAGTTCAAACACAGCAAAGTTATTTTCAATGTTTGTATTTCAGGCTGTGAGTGGTGTTGCCGACCAACAGGAAAAGCGTAAGTATGGTAAAACTTCTAAAATTTAATTTCTAAAATTTCGAAGGTGCTATTTCTGTCAAGATAATCAATTCATTTAACCTCTAAAAATTCGAATTTTTTGCAAAAATCCGAAAACCGAATTTCTAACAATTAGAATTTATTTTGAAAATCCGAAAACCGAGGTTTGAAAAATGGTGATTGTTACCTTCGGCAGTTTTTAAAATTTCAAATTTTTCACTGACGCTTTGGGGGCAATTTCTAAAATTTCAAATTCTAACTTTTTCAAAGATCATTAATTTCCAAAAATTCAAACATGTCCAAAAGTAATTATTTTTTTTCATTCGAAATGAACAATCATTCAGCTATAATGCCTGCTAAAAGCATTAACAGCTTATAGATAGATTAATACATGCAAAAGTGAAAGCAACAAGCATGACATCGCTCGTGCCCTATTTTTGCAGTTTCTATAACTTCCCTTTAGAAAGATAACACCACATCCATTAGCAAATAGTTTTCAGTTTGGATCTGCTTTCTGGTTTACTAACAGGTCTACAATTCGAAAAACTCTAAACGACCTCACCCAATATTTTATTGTATGAATGACACAGAGAAAATGAAGGCCACAGATACTACTCTAAGACAAGTATGATATCATTAAGTGCCTATTTTCCTTATTTGCACAGCAACCCTTCTTAAAATTGTTTTTAACTTATATTCTGACTGAAATAAACTGGCCTACATTTTTAGAGATGTCTCTTTCTTCATTTTCCATCCAGGGTGCAGGATGGCACAGTGGTTAGCCCGTCGAACCAGTGATTTGCCAGCCTTGGCAATCATGGTTTCGAATCCCACTCAGGTACCTGTCTTTCAACCCAGAGATTGGAGCCTTATACCGACATGACACCATGGTGATGTGGCTGAAAGATGGCCGAAAATCAAGTAAAATCCAAAATCACTGACTCATTCACTTTTTATCTGTAAAAGTCTGTCACACCAAGACTTATTGATTGATTTTTAAATAAACATTTAACCACATCAACATGGTGTCACCTACATCCAACTGGTGGGATTCAAACCCATAACCACAAGACAGCAGGGCATTGCACAGTCGAGCTTACCACTGCACTCTCACACACCCAAGAGCAAGTGTATTTTAAAACTCCAAAGTAAGGCCCAAATACTAGCTTGCAGTAGATGAGGAATGTCATTGTTTTACTCTATTTTCAGTGCTTCCGGTCACTTCCTGTTCGTAATTGCCCGATTTAGACTATTTGTTGTCCAAACTGTCCATCAATAATAGATAAGCTCGCAACAATGCTGCAGTTTTATCACATATTGTAAAGGCAATTTTCCGCCTTACTACGCTAAACGGAACAAAGAAAACCCATTTTGTGATTAAGGTCTATTATCGACACCTTTGATAGAGGGTGAACGCAAATTGTTCCGTTAATCCTCCCTTGTCTGCTTCAGAAACTTCAAAGTAAACATTTTTATATCTACAGCCTCGATAATTGCTTGGATCTCTCTTCTCACGTCCATATATTACTCAAAAGAGGATTATTCTTGCAGGAACATAGGTTCCAGAACAAAAATAGACTTACTTGGGTCTCTCAAGAACATTCAGTTGATTCCTTCCGACCAAATAAAGATCAAACATCAACAAATTGCTCATTCTCAAATATATACTCAGTTAAATCTGTATTTTAAATTAAAACAGTTAAAAATGAATATAGCAACCAATCTCAATCCATTATAAACCGAAAGATATTACAACTATTTCTGTTTTATTTGTGATTAAACTTCCTTAAAAAGTCTCTGTTCTACTATTATTTTGAGTTGAGCCCTCGTTCAGATGTGAACTCACTCCTACATCATCAGGCACCAACCACCAGCTCTTTCGAAGGAAGTGTAATCTCGAAAACAACAAGCATTGCTGTATGTGATCAGTTTTTTAAACTGTCAGTGAATATTTAATTGAAAAAAATATTGTATTTTCTCCACTTTCTAAAAAATGAACAACATAAATTACATTTTACTTAGACGATAAACAAGTTAGTTTCTTACGGATTTTAACTCCTTATTTTAATATCAGCAACATTCTTGTGTAGATTCTTGCGTTATCTTACATTTTTCAAAAACCAAAAAGAAAAACGACAAATGCTTTAAATTACATTCAACCACAGTTTACAAACTGAGGTAATTTGTTTTTCTTCATCAAAGTCTTCTGTGATCGGCATTCTTTTGATGTGGATAACTAAGTAATGAACAAGCTCACTTCTTGCAAATAAATATTTACAAATTTTTTTACATGTATAAATAACATGTGGTGTAGATCGTTATGCCTCTGCAGTCTTTATCTGCTGTGTGATGTTAATTCATGGAACAATTGTAAAAATGCAGTCTTCGTATTCTTCCTGTTCTATTGAGGTTACTTTACATGCTTTTTCCTTAACTATTTACGAGAGAGAGAGAAAGAAAAAGAGAGAGGAGTTGAAATAATGTTTTACGTTGCAAGGGCAATATTTCAGCCATAACGCAATGTGATGTGCCAGGTGCACATCGAGCGAAAAGATAGTTCATAAAAAAGGGATCAATAGAAAGGAAAGTGAAAGCAAAAGATCCCCATTTTAGTCACCTTGTACGACTAGCATTGGACTACTGAGGCCCTAATCTATCTATTCTATCTAAGTGACACCACTAAGTGTCACTCCCCAGATGCCCCACGGGGTGAGAGAGAGAGGAAGAAGAGGAGGAGGAAGAAGAGGAATCTGATAATAGTGCCAAATCCACCCACAAAGGGCATGCTGAAAGCGATTCACAATTACCCTGGTCACTGGAACACTGTACTGTTCACAACTTTTCTCAACTTCCCAGGAAGTATATGCAATCCAAGCTGCCTATAAAGCACTAGAACTTTCACATTATCATCGCTTCCAACCAGGTACCCAATTTCAGTTGGGTGGACCGAGGCAACTAGACTTTTGTCAAGACCCTATAAGGCTGTGTAAAACTTTCTAAATTTACATACATGTACTAGTATGTAATATCGGAGGTAAATATTTATTCCTGGGACTATATTGCCTTTCCTAGCTCTGCTTTAGGAGGCAGGGCTAAGCAGAGATGGCTATGGTAGAGTGAAAATGTTCAGTTTTCTATGCCTCAGGGTCTTGACAAAAGTCTATGAGGCAACTTACGAGCAAAGCCACTTGCCCAAGGTGACACCACTGACAGAGTGACATTATTATAATGCAATTTGGATGTCAGCATCTCAGTTTGAGGCAGGGAGTTCAAATCCTTGAAGGACAGAGCTTTTGCGATGTGAGCCGGGACACCCATCCAACTAATGCCAGAGCTCAACATTGCTGAACTTGTCAAGCAGAGTGACCTATGTGTGTTGCAAAAGACCAACTCACCTCACAAAATGAACCACGGGTAATATCTTTCAGCATAACATTGCAATGTGAAGTGTAAGGTGTCCACACTGAAGAAGACAGTTCCAAAAGAGATGGATAGAAAGAAAAGTAAAACCAAAAGATCATCATTTTAGTCACCTTGTACCACATGCTTGGGTTACTGGAGTCTTATTGCTTCCAGGTGACACCACGTCACTCCTTACACACCCATCCCACACAGGTAGCAAAGAGAAAAGTTCATCCCTTGTGCAGCCATAACATGTACAAAATGCACCCATAAAAAAGACAGAAGACATGAATTGAGATTCAAAGAAGCTGCAACAGATCTTGATTTTGGACAAACATAATGTTGCATGGGCCCTGTAAGTGACTTCCTTAAAAATCCTCAAATGTGCATTCAAAAAGGAGGCTAGACCGCAAACTCTGAACAAAACCATAGGCCATGCTCTCTGAGTTCACAAACTGCACTCCCTGTCTCCCAAGATGAGAAAAAAAAATCTTGGTATTTTCCCAGATTTGCCTCATCCAGTAATCAAATTAGCTGGGTCAGAAGACCTGCATTAACTTTATCAAAACTTGGCCTGCCACATGCTCTTCTTGATGTTTCAAATGCCAGTCTGTGATATACTGGCTTGAAAGAGTCAGGTAATTAGAAAAGAAGGAAGTTCAGACACTCTACAGCTAGCAAAATGAAGATACATAGGACAGATAAGAAGCAGAACAAATTGTGTTTATAGTAATTGGACATCTTTATACACCCACTTAGAAACCTGCATATTTTCAGCGTTCTTTCACAAAACCGTTTTAAAATTAAATCAAGTGTAAGCATCATGTTCAGTCTATTAAAACAAATTCTGGAGATAATTATTGTATCATCCTTGTATATGTCCTCTTCAGTATTGCTGATTTCAGACACTATCAATTTCAGGATTTTCATTATCAAACCAAACAACAGATGGAAAATGCAAAACAACAAATTAGGAATAGGGCCAAGATGTGGATGTTGCTGTAACTCATGGAAGGAAATAATATCAACTGATCAAATTATTGAAGTTACTGAAAAAACAACCAGTCAAAAGCCAATTTTAACTGATGATTTCAGTTGGCAATTGGCTAATAATGAAAACTTTGAGTTTAATACGATAAGACTGCAGAGGCCAGTCTCTTATTGGAAAATACAAGAAAAACAAAATCAAATATTTTGTACTCTATTTTACAGTCCACCAGCAAAGTTTAATCGATGACTTTGGGATTCTTAAACTATCCCTCCATCACATAAATGCTTGCCAGCAGCCAAGACACTAACACTGTTTAGTTGATGTTGAGTGTGCAAGTCAACCTCAGAAAGAAAGATGATATCTCAAAAAATGAAATAATTCATAATTCAGTAAAATCCAAGTTTGAAAAAAAATAACCTTGCTTGAATTTGAATGCAAAACAGAATGTTAGATGAATTTATTATGACTCCAAGCAAGGAAATTTCACATTAATGCAGGTAAAAAATAACAAGAAAGCAAACATAGCTCTGAGCGCCAAAACACTTGGCAGTGAGTGAATGGCATTAAATTTAATGTCCTTTTCTGATTTTGCAGGTACATTGCTAAGGTAACTCCATGAAGACTTCATTTCCTGACTCCCATATTGTATTAAGCTGACCATCCAGCAAGTTGTCTTTTGTTTTAGTTATGTTGAGACTTGGTGTGTTGGCATGGAGCTGATGTGACTTGTGAGTTCAGTTTAATGCATGGGGTTGAACTGATCCATGAGTCAGTTTATACATATTCTGAAACAGCAATCTTTCAACTATAATAAAAGTGCGGTACTAGACTAACAATCAGTCTATGAAATAATTGATTTCATTTTTCTTGTATGTTCCTTCAACAGACTAACTTTTACACTGGACATTATTATATTTGAAGAGTCCTGCCCTGGCACATCTCTTTCAGCTCAGAGAGACAGGAGCCCCAACACCAACAAGACGTTGGTGATGTGGCTGAAAGATTGCCAAAAACCATGTAAAACCCCAAATCACTCACTCACTCATATTTTCAACTGCCAAACCTAGACTTGCTTATCTTGAGCTAGGCTGACTTCAGGCTTCATGCAAATTCCGGTCATGAAGCAGGATTACTGAGGTACAAGATGCACAGACAAAATGACAGTTCAGAGATCAATGACAAAAAGAAATAACATCAACAAGTCTCTAGTTCCGTTTGTTTCTACATGTGACAGAGTTGGGATTTCAACCCCAAACAACCAAGCTGCAGGATTACTTGGCTCCAACAAACCACTGTGTTATGCTCCTCTATAAGAAAGATGATGTAATGCATTTAGATTTCAGGACAAAGAAAAATGAACAGTAATACTCTAGAAGCAATGCAGCAATCTCTCTGAAGCACCAGTATCACGTTTGAGGTCTTATAGAGGCCTGGATATAACATGACAAAGCCAAAGGATCACCATGTCTTCAAGAAGGACCTGCACCAAGGGTAGAAACAAAGACATGGATAAGATTTTGTAAGATTTGTACCTCTTCATCCTGAACATCAGTTAGTGCTGAGTTCAAGGAGGTATATCATGGCTACAGATACATCTGTGATGGCTTGACAGACAGGCTTCCTGTTGCTGTATGTCGACTCATGATGTCAAACAAGATCTATGTAATCCTTCATCTGATTTCAGCCAGCATAATGCAGGTAAAGCCTCAGTTTTTGAGTGTGCACGTGTGTGGTAAGATGTGCAAGCTTTACTTGTCAGATTCCCCAGAGTTTCGCAGAAGCTTTTCTGTTAATTAAATAAACCTCATAAAAATTTTCTCCACATAACTTTAGCTTCTCAATCCCTCAGTGCAAAGTGATTAATTAATATTGAGTTTCACCCAGTTGATGTTGGTGGACAGCTTTTCACGACTCAGACTCTAAATATATTGCTGGTTGAGGAGAGAGTGGGTATGTGTATGTGTGCATACTCATGTACAGTAAGTGAGAGTTTCGCCAACATCTCTGATCATGTGAGTGATTTTAACATGACCTTCTGCAATCTTTCTACCATAGCCCAATAATGTCAGCTACATCATATTAGTGTCTGGGTTCAATCTCCAGGCTGAAAGAGAGGTAACGGGTAGGATTCATATTCCATGACTACCAAGTCTGTCTGGATTTCTGAAACAACACACTGACATCCCGATATCATAGAATATCAGATTCAAGAATAAATATTCCCCAAAAGACTGATATCTAAATACACCACTTCTTATTTTAAAAAAAACCGCTTTACAGCTTTATCAAAAGAGTAAATTTATTAATGTTACTGCAAAAGCTGTATGTTGTCAGTAATGATAACTAAAATAATAGACATAATGCAAATTTATGTTACGATGTTAAAGAAATAATTGTGGAAAATGACAATCAAATGTTTTATGGAAGCAGAAGCATTGGGATAGCTGTGTAGGTAGAGTATGGGCCCATGACCTTGACCATGAATCCAAAGGTCCTGGGTTCAAACCTCACCGGAGGAAGCTTGGCATCTACTCTGAAGTAGCCAATATTGCTATAAACAGATCATGACATCACCGACATCAGTACCAGCTGAAGCTCACAGGTTTCACTGCATCAATCACCCAGCTCTCACTGATGATACAGGCTTTGCTCCTATAATAAGCTGACCATGTTCAAGATCATCAATGCTGGAATGAACAAGTAAAATTCACCCTCAAGAAGATGATGAAGAATCCAGAAAGCAAAACATGGCTGACACACTGCACTGACATTTGTGACCTTTTGTTTGGAACATAACAGAAACAAATGGACTCTTTGGCACCAATAAATATCCAGAATTTATCAACAATATGAAAGGATGGTATAAAGTTTGTAGGTGCTGCAATCAACATCGGGCAGCAGGAGTTACTGGCCTTATCTACCCGATGACAGCCATGATTATACAGTGTCCTATGTGATATCAACATCGTAACTCATCCCTTCATGACAGGCAATAACTGCTGATATAAATCACCAGTGTATGAAATAGACAGGTAAAATAACTAAACATGTGCTTCTGACAGCCTGCTATTTGCGCTAGTCCATATAATATTAATTTGATATTACATCAACAATCAATTGAAGATCACAAAATTTTGACAAATGAATAAATATTGATTATCTGACAAGAAGAGGATGTTGTTTTCTTTGCAATATTCGTCTATACAACACATGTGAGGCCTCACTGTAGAATCCTGAATGGTATTAATGCGGGATTCGTATGTCATAGTTTTTCACCTTGGCAGTGTTCTAGAACAGTTGGAGTGGTCATTTTAATGACAAAGTGTTCAGAAGAACAGCAACAAAGATGACAGGTGGGTTTGGAAAGTAATGAAATAAATGCAATCATTACAGATCCAAAAGAAATAATTTCCATTAAGTGAAAATTTGGAATTAGTTTCATGACATGAGATTTGATCTCTTAACTACAATTGGGAAGACCAACTAACAGTATTAGGATCAGATAATTAGGATAAAAGGTAATTTAAATGGTTTATTACAGAAAAAGTCGATTAGAAAATGAAAAACAATTAAGTTTGAAAATGATTTGTTTGTTTGTGTACCTGAATGTTGCTCCTTCCTCCAATACCCCCCCCCCTTAAGGGCACAAAACCAAAGACCAATATCATGTTTTAAGTGTATTGCTTTTCTCTAGAACTGAAGAAACTGTCTTTAATATTTGTTAAAACAGTTTTCAACTTTCTTCCATTTGATATAAGAGCTGCCAGAAGTTTGTAGTGTCCTATCAATAAAGATCCCTTGGTCCTCTCTGTTCGGAACATCTTGCAGCATCAGAGGATTTCAAAATGGCTTCTGTTTGGAGAAGATAAGCCAGTTTGTGTACAGTGTGTGCAAAACCTGATGTCTGTGGGTCTCTCGCAAATCACATACTGACACATCACAAGAACTGGACCCACAGATGTAGTGTAACAACATAACATCATCCCCACCAGGGGTCTCCACTTCAAACGATACCTTCTCCACCTTCAATCACCTCCGATAAAAACAGGGAATTACAAGTTGTAATGGGCTGCCTGCTGCTTCTTTCCAAAGGGAATGTGACAGAGTGATACCTTCAAATCAATACCTTACTTTGGGCTATAATAAATCATTACGCATTCACACAACTTTCTGACACAGGACGTGAGAAGTGAAGAGAAGGTACTGGGGAGCTGGCCAGATCTTGCTGAAGGTATGGCGGCATCAAAGACATGAAGGAGGAAATTAAATACTCAGGCTATCGTGGGTGAAGTCAGTATGATCACTTCCAAATGAAAAAAGAGTTTATTAAATCTTGGCCCAGCATGGTGTATTTACCATATGTATACACATAATGTTTCAAACTGTTCATTAATGTTCACGCTGCTTTCCCATGTGTACAGACTTAATATGTAGTCACCCTTGTTTATCCAGTTTTATAAGTTACAAATGTTTACGACTTTAGACATTTTCTGTCTTTGAAATTCTGTAAACTTTGTCCAATTTAGTTTTACCAGTTATGTATGTTCACAAAGACTATCTACCTTTGAAGTTCCTGATGTTTTAAATTCATTCTTGGTAAGAAAAAACTCACAGCTTGGACCGGTCAGATGAAATTTAGTAATGTCAAAGTAAGATCCAGTTTTTCCCTAACACTGTATTGCATTTGTGCTATTTTTTGGGGGGGGGGGGGTGTCAGGACCCTACCTTCCCGCTTTTGAATGTTTAGTGGTACTAAAAATAGTCCCTCCTACCCACCACTGAGACTGAAATTTTGCAGCCTACCCCCATTCTCCTCCCTGCCTTTCAAATTCCTCGATGCAGTCTTCATTTTTGTTTTCAGTGAGCATGAGGTTACTTGAGCCCAATTCTGTCTGAGTGGGGTCACAACTATCTCAAGGCCCCTCTGCAGGCTGCATGTCCATGAAGAAAGGTTTCAATTTTCTTGTCAGGCAACTAGGTCTAACTTCACAAAACATAATCCCACTGGGCCTTCTTGACATTTAAATTTGAAACTAGATCCAGAAACAAGAAACAGCATTAAACTTCTGCTGCCAAACTGTCATGTATTTATCAAACAAAACGGTCTTCAGCAAGTAGGGAACTGTTTCCCTATGAAACAATTTCATTTCTTGTATTCCCGAACAAATCATGAGTTCCCAAAAGCATGAGGGAATAGTCCAATTAATGCCTCCAAGCGACAAACATCAGGTTAACGCAGGCTTCAAGTCATGCATCCGCAGTGAGACAGAGCTAAAACTACCCTCGTTAGCGGTGTTCCAACAGACAAAAGTGGAATTAAACTATTCCTTCCTGATTGATTGGACATGGATTAGCCCTTCTCCACAATGCCGTCCATCCACAAGTGAAGAAGAATCACTGCTTGTATAACAGATTTCAAATTGACCTTCATTTTTTCATGCCTCAAATGTCCTTGGAATCAGAATTTAATTTGACAAAACATGTGTGCAAGATTAGAGAGATGTTCTGGAAACTAGATTTTTGTCATTTATAGGTCAAGTAGCAAATACATTCTTCCTTTTTCAGTTCTAACTCAATTTTCGCTGCTTTTGTGGATGTCAGAGACACAATTCTTTCGCCATTATACAATGTTTTGCTGATTTCTGAATCATAATGAGGGAAACATACAGAAGATGGAGTAGTGTTGTGTTGCGCTGAAGGTTTACATTGAAAGGACAATTGTCCAGCTGTGACACGAACAGAGAGGGAGAGTTGTTGGATGTAATGTGAATTTCTGCAATCTTTCAGTCAACAAAAAAATGTTTATATGGGAGCGGCGGAAGCAATTTTAGAGGCAGGGTGGTGGCCTACAATCAATGTGAATGTCCAGGGACAGCCTTGGCCATGGAAGCTCTGGAGGTCCTAGAATGTGCAAGAGCATTCTGAGCCATTTCCAGTGAATAAAGAGGGAATCCATCCCCCCAAATGTAAAACATTCCCCCCTGCCTAGACATTTGTCAAGACCCCCGAGTCAAGGTATAGAAAATTGAACATTTCACTCTACCATAGCCATCTCTGCATAGCCCTGCCTCAGGCAGAGCTAGGAAAGGCAATGTAGTCCCAGGAATAATTATTTATCTCTGATATTACATATATAAGTTTAGGAAAATTTAAACAGCCTTAGGGTCTTGACAAAAGTCTACCCCCTGCCAAACCCTCAACTTCCACAACCCATGCATTTTGAATGAAAATAGGTGGATTATCAAAACAGCATTTGAACCCATTGTCAAAGCTGCTCAACCAGAACACTAGTGTAGAACCAAAGAGGGATGAAAGCTTCAAACAAAATCAATATTGATGTCTTGTCATTACTTAAATCTTGGTGAGTAATAGTGAAACATGCAAAGTTGTCACTTACCTGAAGTGGACTGTTAAATAATTCCCTGAAGAGTATAATGTTGGAGGTAAAATATTCCCACATAATCCAGCATTGCCCCCAGCATCATCCTGGAAACACAAAAGCAAATCATGAAGATGATTGTCAAAGAATGCTTGGAGTTGAGGTTACATGCTACAAAGGCAATTGTTCAACCATAGCACAAAGTGATGTAAAGGTGTATGGACAGGAAGAGTTCAAAAAGAGATCTAGAGAAAGAAAAGATTAAACAAAAACATATTAGTCACCTTGTAAGACAAGCATTGAGTTACAGAATCCCTATTCTATCTATGACACACCAGGTCACACCTTGAGCCCTATCCTTTTGATGCAAGACATGATTTTCTGGAATGCTAATAGCTTTATATCCAAAACGCCACCAATGCAGGTTGAACTGAAGCAGTGGTCCTTCAAACTCAAACACGCAAGTCAGAACCCAAATGAGTGAATGAGTGAGTGAAATGGGTGTGAGCGAGTTGGGATTTTACATGGTTTTCAGCAATCTTTCAACCACATCATCACGGTTTTACCAACACCACACTGGTGTCAGGGCTCCTGTCTATCCGGGCTGAAAGAGAGGTGCCCGGGGCGGGACTCGAACAGCAACCGCCAAGACTGGCAAATTGCTGGGCCGACTGTGCTAACCACTGCACTTGAGGGAAATGAGTTTTTAGATTGCAGGGGGCAATATTTCAGCTATAGCGCAATGTGATGTGCAAGAGACACATCAGGAAAAGGGACAACACAGGAT
>JAUELE010221908.1:0-10578 GCA_031471655.1 Diodora aspera | reverse complement strand
ATTAGAAAACACTCTAAGAAGTCGAGATTCCTGATCTATTTTTAGTAACATTGCAAGAGTGTAGTCTTCATAAGATCAGCATCCATTTCAGCAAAGTCAAGACTGTTTCTGCATGTGGAAACTTGTCAAAGCTACAATTAAATTGCACACTTCACTAAAAGCAGAGTCTGAATTGTTCCATTTGTAGTTCTCGCAACAATAACACTTTCAACTTGGTTAAAATTTGAAATCCATGAAGTATGTCCTTATAAAATATTTCATCCACATGTACAAGTGATGTTCACACTTCTTCAGTAATCTACACACAATGCAACATACAGACTTAACTACAGAAAGCAGTTGGCCAGGTGACATTCAAACTATGCAGCCGACTGGAAGTACGAGCTGCAACAGAGTCACGCGTCTCAGCTTTGCTGGAAACAACACTAGATCTCATATTGTCCTCCATATTTTGATAACAACATAAAAACAGTGCCCTGTATGTCTTCTCTCAAGATCCAGAATTTCACACGGACGCATATTTGTACAGGGTATTCAGTGAAGCTTGCCGGGACTTCTGGGCACTTGGGGGAAGAGTATACTGCTCCTACAATACGGGCGTGAGGTAGGATTTAAACCGACCTGAAACACAAGTCACAATGTTGTTAGTTATGAAAATTCCCAATGGTCACAAAAAAATGGTAAGGTTCTAGCCCTGTCACATTGCATTTGTCTTTAAAAAGTTTAATGTAGAAACTGATGACAGGTCTTGACAATGGTTATCACAGATGTTGTATCTTGATGTTTAACACCCTCTGTAACTCGGGGACCATGTATTTTGTTGACTGATTGAATGTATTTGGTAACACGGGTTTCAGATATATCAACTCAACATGAGGGCTTCCGTCTCTAGGCTGAATAAGTTGAGTTGAAATGATGTTTTACGATGCAAGGGCAATATTTCGGCCATAATGCAACTTGATGTGCAAGGTGCACATCGAGCGAAAAGATAGCTCATAAAAAGGGATCGATAGAAAGGATAGTGAAAGCAAAAGATTCCCATTTAAGTTGCCTTGTACGGCAAGCATTGGGTTACTGAGGCCCTATTCTATCTATGTGACAACACGTCACTTCCCGGAAGCCCCACAGAGTCTAGACTGAATGAAGGTAAGCATGGAAAATGAGCCGACAACAGTGGCTTTCTGTTATCTTTCAGCTATAGCAACAATATTTGGGGGCTCCTCTCTCCGGAGCGGAGTGAAGTAAATCAATCTAATTAAACCTAAATCCTCTCCCACACCCGTTTACTGATATGCCGCAGCAAAGGATCTAACTATGTTCTGGCCAAGGATCTAACAGTCCGGTTGAGATCACTTTTTAATGACCCCCAAGTCAGGTGACTTTGTGAGCCAATCAACAATTTGCCCTCAAACACCCTGGCATGATGAGCAATCGACCATGTGAGGTTGAGAAAGCTCATGACACAGAGTCAAAGCTGGGTTATCAGAACCTGACCTCAACCAGACTGGGTTAGACCCTCTAAGTTGGAGTCTAACTGTCACATGATGAGTAAATGTGAGCGTGAGAAGATCTAATTATAATTAGAGTGGTCCTTAAAGTCTGCCAACCCGGGAGGATATGAAACCACAACCATTACTGCAAAGAGATTTCTAGGTGAACTCTACTGTGACCAGTTAGGATTTGAAACCACTATGTCATCAGTGCTAGACGGAAGGAATGAATGGGACCAGTCTCAAGTTTAGTTGCCTTATATATACAGAATGTCAGGATTAATGCAGCCCTTTTGTTACTTCAACAACAGAGAATGTCAGTCTTGTCCTTTCAATTTACTACAGTAGTGAAACATAAACCATAGACAGGCAAGTCAGGATTAATAGCCAAATTGTCATTTTGAGTTGAGGAGGATGTACACGTACATTGAGAGGACAATATTTCAGCCATAACACAATGTGATGTGGAAAGTGAACACCACGGGTAAAAGACAAAATATTTTAGTTGCCTGGTACGACAAGCTCTGATGGGGTACATATTCTTTCTAAGTGACACCAAGCCCCACTGGATGATTCAATCTGTTGTCATAGGAATGATGTCGTGATGAGTGAGATGTTGGATTTTATAATGATTTCTGCAATCTTTAAGCCATACCACCAGTTTCACCTATATCATAGTGCTGTGAGGGGGTCCAGTCTAAACTGAAAGTGAGCTCGAAATTTTGGATATTATAGCCATATCACCACATTGACCTACATGATGTCGATATCAGGGGTCAATATTTGGGCTGAACGAGAGGTACCCAGGTGGGATTCTAAAGCATAAATTTCTCGAGTGCTATCATAAAAGGCTGTTCATAACAAAAGCTTATAATTTCTCAAATTACATGAACAAGATGATAATAAAATCATGTTTAAGCATCCTCGAAATCCAGAGCACATGTGACTCTGTCAATGGTCCGTCATATACCCTGGAATAACTCCTATTCACTATAGTTGTTTTGTGTTTATAGAAAGTCCAAAACTGTAAATATCAACAACCAATGAAATATTGCATTGACGGTATGAGAAGTAATCTTTACTTCAACAAGTGTTAGAAGAGATGTGCCACATGATTGGACACAAGCTTTCGCTATGGAAGCTTCACTGATTGGTCAAAGTGCCTCTGATGAGACAACTGTCGTAAATAGGAGTGATTCCAGGGTAGATTACAGACCACTGGCAGAGTCATACATGCCCTGGATTTCGCGAATGATGCTTAAGTAATTGAAAGGGGAACTCAAACAGTTGGTGCATTCCAATCTTCTGCAGAGTAACAGATATCTGCAGGTTTAGACATGCTCGTGCAGGTGATGGTGCCACTGAAATTACTCATTCAAGACATTATTTCTTCTTTTGCCAAAATGACATGGACTCGGTAAGCAAAGCAAGGAAAAGGCAGTTTGTCATGAATTCATCAACCTGACCAAATGATCTTCAAAAATTTAAAATAAATAAAATAAAAGGAAAATAGCTTTCCTTAGAAATATGTGTAACCTTGACTTCATGGCTGATCACAATAGTATTCAGCAATGAAATTATTCAACAAGATTTTGAAAGCTATATATATATATATATATATATATAATCCAACATTTTAAAATTCATTATTGAAACTGTCAAGACTACCTCCCAAAATTCAATTCTATGTATTTCACTTTCAAAATATAATTTACAAGAATAAAAGTGAAAGTATAAAATCTACTCATTTGTCAGTAGTTGAAGAACTCAAGAAGATGTGTGATTAGGCTGATAAGCGCATATTACCTGTCAAAAATATATCCCTTTAAACAAAACACTTAAAAAATCAGATGCAGTTTTTCTGTACCTTTAGTCGTCTCCAAAAATGAAACAAAAACAACTGGATTTGAACAGGTACAACCCAAGCAACACAACTTCAATACATGTACTACTGGTTAATGTCAGTAAAAGAATGCATGCAAATTTGTTAGTTGGGGTAATGTCTTCAGTCAAGAAAGTTCATTTAAATAATGAACACAACTGCTATATTATTATGTAGAACAACAACAATGGCATGTGTGTCTCAATAATTTTAGTTTACAAACAATGGAAGTGCTTTAGTCTCACCGGTACTACTTAGACTTCCACTCTGGAATATCAAAATATTACAATAAATTCAAACAAATTTATTAAATGTTATTTCAGTACGGTGCAATGCAACTTTATGAACATCTGAATCTGAGAATACAACATGCATGCTATATTTTCTTCACAAAGACCATGCCCTGTTAACAGACTAGCATTCAATTTTGTTAGCCAGATACCCGAGAACCATATGATGAAGTGACTTTGGATGTGTGGTATTTTTCAGTAATCTTTCTTCCATATCATCAGTGTCAGCAACCTCTCCCCGACAGGTGTGATAACCCACAAGCTACCCTAAAACACCCCTGTCCAAATTGTGAATTAGAGCTCTGCCCTCTGGTGAGAACAGAGCACACATGAGAGTTACGGCCCTTATCAAACAATCAATCAGAATACTCATTGCTTTCCACCTTCTAGTTCACATGACTGGGTACTGTCTTTTAGACGCAGCGCACAGTACTAGTTGCTATTTTTAGTCTACCAAAGTAAGCGGAAAGAAACAGATTATTTTCTGAATGACGTTTAAAACGATGGCCCTGATTGGGCAATGAAAATCGTATGCCTCCAATAGAGGGCAGAGCTCAAATTCACAATAGGGTGACCAATTGGGACAGGGGTGATTTAGTGTAGCTGCTGAGCTGTCACACCTGTCGGGGAGAGACTGCAGTGTCAGCTACAACATGCTGATGTCAGGGGCTAATTTCTGAGCTTAAAGTGAGGTACCCAGCGGGGATTTGAACCCATGACTGGCAAGTCTGGCACATTACTGGTCCTACAAGCTAACCACTGCACTATCCCACACCCTTGAAGGAGCGAAGAGCAAGACTTGGCAGTCTGACTGCAGATTGGGACATTACAACAAAAGCCTCAGCTCAAATCCAAATGAAAAAGCCAGCTGGTATCAAGCAGTCAAAAATATAGACAAATATAGTTTTTCTTTTTCTGCCTGGGATTCTGCAAGCAACTAATCGGCCTCCGTATATTACAATAATACCAAGTGCGTAACATGTGCATACATTATTAAACTGGTGCATGTCCCTATATACAGAGCTCTGCTGAAGCATGCATTCTGACACTAGATAGGAATATGCCCATGCATATAGTCTGTAATACCTCCTAGCGAGGTGAGTATGACTCAAGTCGACACTTCAGTACCAGCTTTCCCAGCTTCCTTTGCCTGAATCACAAGAGTCAAAGATCAAAGTTAAATTGTCTATCTAGAGCTCATGACTTACAAATGTGCTAACAAACAAAACTGTAATGCAAACTAAAACTCAATAATTTGCTTTCTTGACTGAAGGCATTGTTAGTGGTTAGATAAAACAGTGTACAACAAAATATGAACATCATTTTAACCAGGTTTTTAAAGTATGTTAATCAAAATAAGTTAAGGTCAAATTTATACCTGACAAGCTAGACCATGTTGACAAGGTTTGTTCAAAGCTCTTTCACTTCGATTACAACATATATTTAAAGCAAGACCACAAGAAATATATTATGGGGCACATATAAAGCAGTAACTAAATACTATTTTTTTTCAGAAATGCATCAGTGGTAAGTTAAGCAAAATTGTATTTCATTTTGAAATGAAACAGCTCAGTTAGGGGTCGTGAGGGCAATGATTCAGCCATAATTTGGTACAATGAGTAACATTCATGCCAAGAGAAGCAAGTTTAAAAAGATCTGCAGCCAAAGTGAAGCACTTTTCCAAAGTGTCAGTTGGTCAAAAATAATAAAATAAATATTTATCTTTTTGATAGGGAGTTTGCACCCTCTCCCTCCCCAAGCTTCGGCAATTTTGTTTTGCAAATTCTAGTTACATGCCACCCTTCAAATTCTTGAATATTGATTTGTAACAAGTGGTTCTAGCATTGCAGGTTAGAGGAAAACAAACAGTGATAAATGGGTCAAAGGAAAGAAATTAGGCAGCAACAACAATCTACAGCAAACAGTCCATGTCATTAGTATAACCAGGGATATTCCATTAACATGGAAGGGGTGGAAAACAGGACTGTGAATTAACAGGAGGGGGAAGATGGGTTTGCTGCATGCAGTGTGCACGTTAGGACAAACTGCATTGGTCTGAACTGACAAAAGAAGAAAATTGACGAGATACACACAGCAAAGTCTTGGTACGATCCGGTTGACGCGATACTTCCGTTGCTGAGGCCACTCACACTCTCCTTGCTGCTTACCGTTGTCTGGCTGAACATGGAGTCATTTTTGTTGTTATTTGGCCCTGTATTGCGCTCGCCTAGCACCTGCCGAGCCAGACGCAAGGACCGTCTCTTTTGGGATTTTGTGCTTGGTGTCTACAACATCAAATTTAACAGAAAATCTTAAATTCTACAGAAACATCAAAAAGTAAAAAAAATCAATTTGCAATACTTACTGTATTTGTCAAATATGTAGAAGAGCATTCAACGATTTGTTACACACTTCACTGATTGTTATTATAATATTCAGTAATATTCCATTAATATCTGTACAGCAAACGCCAGTATAAATATATAAAAGCAACGTCAGTCTTATACGAGCCCACTCAGGACCAACAAGCCAGCTGTTATTACATCCCAGCTCAGCAGGGAACATGTCATATCTTTTAGCTATATCTGATATCAGCGAGTTATTATAATATACTTCGTCACTACTTCCAAAGTTAGCACTACTCTGATCTCATCAGTCATGCATGCCGAAGTAGCCAGTTACTTCCTTCTCATCCATACGGGCCCTGACTGGGATGTGAACCTACAACTGTGAAGGCAGTTATTGGGGCAAGCTACCGTGGTGTTACCTGGGAGTAGAGGGGGGTCATTTTAAGTGATAGGACACCCCTTGGAAATACCACAGCATGAGATACATTGAGTGGCACTTGGGAGCTGCCGGTAATGTATTTAGGCAGTTCCTGGACATATTCTTATGATAGCAAAAGCTGGTTAGTACAAGTGGTGTTGTGCATACAAAACAAAAAAAAGTGCACCAAACTGTGGATATATCATATTGCACCTCTATCTTCTACAGGGTTCGCACAGGCACTGACCATCAAAATTCAAGCACTTTTCAAGGACTAGCGTGTTCTTTTCAAGGACCTTATACATGTCAAATACACATTAAATTTAGGCTAATCCTAACCAGCACGCATTGAAATGCCGAAGTTTTTCGATTGACGATCGTCGTTGAATGAAGGGGAATCCCCATTTTGAAGTAAATGAGGTTTCGTTTTCACCGATCTGTTATATTTCGAATGTAAATGATGAATATTTTGGTCGCCGATTAAGTTTGAACGAAATTCACCGACTTTTCAAGCACCTTATGTCATTTATAAGGACTTTTCAAGTACTTTACCCCAAAATGTCAAAACTAAGGACTTTTCATTCGAACATCGTAAATTCAAGGACTTTTCATTTTTGTACGAACCCTGTTAAATCTTGTGAAGGACTCACCTAGCAGATATGTGCCACTCCATGATGTTTCGGAAAATAGTCGTCATGCTGTCCTCATCAAACTCATTTATGGTGAGTGTGTTCAGATGCCGCAGGAAGCGAGGACTGATTGGATTTCGACCACCACCTATGACAGAGAAGAATGTTGTAAAAGGAACCAAAAAAAAACGGGTATTCCAGAAGCCAGGAGGGATTGGGGTATTCAACTTTCTACTGTTCATGTTCCCTCTGAGGCACCTACTCTGCCACCACTTTAAAAAAAAAGAAAGATTTTAACCCTCGACTGCGTTCTTGTTTTACATGGGTTAATACACCACTGCTGGATTGTTTTACATGGGTTAATAACCACCGCTGGATTTTTTTTGTGAAAAGAAAAGACAAAATCACCTAGAAATTTCAACTTCATAAAAATCAAAGACTATTTATTTCAACTTCATATAAACAAAGACTATTTATATTTCATTAATGATATGTATGTGAAAAAATATTATTTAGTATTTTCTCTATAGTTGACTGTATAGTGCTCAGCATTGGTGGACTGTGGGTATAAGCACAACAACAGTTGTGCACAGCAGTCTAAGGGTTAACATTTGTACATTTTATTAATGCTCTCAGACCAAGACTAAAACAATTCCAATCAAGCTGAGAGTCACTGAACTAAAATACTTCTCTGTCTGTATTATGTTTGTGATGAAGTACCAACAAACCAACTGTACAATCTATTCTAGAGTAAAAGAGGAAAAGCTTCTATGAATTTGGACACATGGGACAGCTTATCACGCCATAAATAAGTTTGTTCTTTGTCTTGAGTCTCACCTGGAGGTCCCATAGCTCCGATGAACTGAATGTCGATGAGTTTGAGAGCCACAACTTCCTTCAGATCATACCAGTTCCAGTGGTCCAGCCATTGCCGTAACAGTTCTACTGGCGGCTGGGCTCCGTATGTCTCACGGAGAGGCATGTTCAGATCATCAACGAAGGCAATCTGGAACATAATGTTAAAGTTTAACATTCTAAGGGCAACTTCTTTATTATTATATCCATCCTTTGATAAAAGAGATACAGAAAACCTGAGTCTCTTTGCGATATTGTATTTACGAGACTTTCAGCAATCTTTCAGCCATATCGCGGTAGTGTCATCTAGATCATGTCGACGTCAGAGGTCAAACTTTAGGCTGAAAGAAAGGTGCCCAGGCAGGATTCAAACTCACAACTGACATGGCCAGCCGATTACTGCTAACCACTGTGCTATCCCGCAACCCAGAGTGAGTGAGTGAGTGACTCTGGATTAACGTGACTTTCGGTAATTTTTCAACCATATCGTCATGGTGGTTCCAGGAGGCTCCCATCTCCGGGTAACATGACAGCTACTTGGGCAGGATTCGAACTCGGAACCTTCGATTCCAGTATGGTAACCACTGCGCCAACCCCGCACCCCTCACCCTAGAAAACCTTTGATGCAAATTAATCAGTCCCTATGTTCAAACATTCTGATTCCTGGTTATCAGTATGTTCAGACTGCTGAGGTCAGCAGATAATCACATGAAGAAAAAGATGACTTAAGCCTAAGTCATAACTTACAGCCTTCTTGCCGAATGCAGGTCCGTAGACTCCCTTTCTTCTCCTGTCCAGTTTGGACATGATCATGTTCTGGGTCTGGTTAGCACTCGTCTGGGCAGAGAAGTTGATGATGTTCGGCTTGTACACCTCCTTGTCTAGTTTGTTCAGCAGGAAGTCCTGATAAAATAAAATATGTTATTTTAATATTTCAACAGAAATGGTTCAGCTCAGTAGACAGTTGACGTATGGAACAATCTTTGAGAAATAATGCAATGTGATGTGCAAGATGCACGTTGTGAGAGTGAGGAAGATATTTTGGATTTTTACGTGGTTTTCAGCAATCTTTCAGTCACATTACCACAGTGTCATCTACATCACATTGTCAGGGTTCACTGACATAGAAATACCCAGTTGGGATTTGAACCCATAAATGCCAAGTCTAGCAGATTACTAGCCCAACACTCAAACCAATCCACTACCTCGCATCCCCTTTGTTGAAGTGATAATTTTACTTGGTTGTCAGCGATCTTTTAGCCAGATGACCACAGTGTCAACTACATCACATCATATCAGGGTTCAATCTCCTTGCTGACAGAGAAATACCCAGATGAGATTCGAACCCATAAACGACAAGTCTAGCAGATTACTGGGCTGACACACTGCCCAACATCCCCTGAGAGAAGACAATTTAAAACTAAATCAATAGAAGAACAGCAAAAGATCAGATCCTCATTTTAGGAATTTTGTGCAACAAGCATGAGGTTACTGGGGCTTATTGCTGCCAAATGACTCTATACCACTGTCTGACATCCCCACAGACTTCTTTTTTTATGAAACCAAATTTGAAGTAATGGGGCTTTTCTTTCCAAACACCAAGTCCCTGAAAACCACATGGGTTCTATACTGACGTCCAAAAGAAAGCATACCAAGATTTGGAGAGACTTCTGAATAAATTCACAAATGCGTTGGATATACAAGAGATATCTCTTCAAGACTTGGAAGGTTTATCAATGAGATGACGTCAATCAAATTACACTCACCGAAATCCAAGCATCCTTTTGATCAACTTTGGCATAAAGACATAAGGTAAAATAATTGAAATCATTTGGTATACGTGTACTTTCTTTTGGACGTCAGTATATATAAAATTATATTACAACTCCTAAATTTAAAAAAATATTTTAGTGTCAGAAGTTTCTAATCTTGCTCTGCAGCGTACCTCAAAAGTGTTTCTCGTTGATAAGTGCTTTATCCTTTCCTTCTCCAATCACGGAATTGAGTGTACGGTTATCAGTATATGATAATCTGTGGTTGTTCATCTGACACTATGTGACTGATACGTTATTCGTACACGACAATATGTGATCAATCACAATTATTTGCTTTGTTTTACAACCGAGTCCGACTGTGATAAGATTTATGATTTTACGACATGATCCGAATTGCTATTGATGGGTCTATGTCGCAGTTTGGGTTGGCTTCTTGAGTAGCTTCTTAAGTCAGTTTAGCTCAATAGCTGCAAAGACTAAGCTGCGATTCCACGTGAAATATCACACTGTGGAAGATAGTCTCTTGAACGACAATATATATAGGAAAAACTGCAATTTAATACTCCCCAGACTCACATTTTGTCCAGTACATTTGTGCAACACACATACACACGTACTTGCGCACAGATGCAAGGCACACGCTAAGTAACATTCGCAGGCACATACATATTAAGGCTTAGTTTCATTGGACCCATAATCACATTTGGAAACCATTAGTAAATAAATAGCAATTTGAATTCCTCGAATCATAATTAAGACACTAACTTTGATGCCACTGCGCACAGTGTCCGCGCAATCTAGCACTGGTTTGTAACTAGACTTTTGTCAAGACCCTGAGTCAAGGCATAGAAAACTGAACATTTCACTCTACCATAGCCATCTCTGGTTAGC
>JAUELE010221897.1:0-12816 GCA_031471655.1 Diodora aspera | reverse complement strand
ACTGGCCTGTTTTATTTGAACAATATATGTTTTACATCTACTGGCCTGTTTTATTTGAACAATATATGTTTTACATCTACTGGCCTGTTTTATTTGAACAATATATGTTTTAAATCTACTGGCCTCTTTTATTTGAACAATATATGTTTTACATCTACTGGGAGCAAAATCATAACGGATCGATAAACCAGTTAAAAAAAAACAATCGAGACAACGATTTGCATTTTAACGAATCACGTGACACGTAATGGTATTGTCAACAAAATTAATGTATTGTTTTAATGTTACTGCAACAAAACAGTCCAGAGCATATATTGCATCTATAAGTGGTTCTCTGAAACATATCCACAATGCAAATCTACCTAAAATATGAACATCCGTCTGGAAATGATAACGACTTTTTCTTGTAAAGTTACTCTTGGCAATACAATATTGTGTATATGTTCATACCCTGTGTTGCCAGAATAGTTTTAAACTTATACACAAATTGAAAAGCAGAGCGTACACAAATAGAATTATGGGTGAACGATCTAGAGCTAAGAGTTCCGACTGTTTGATTAGTTGTTCAGGTGTATGTTCCGCCGACTTTGTGAGACCTGATCCAGCTGCACCTGATTACAGAGGGCTGGATTAACAAGGTTGGCACCTGAGAAACAGCAGATGAACAGCAAACAAGCAGACAAAGTGAGAAATTACATTCACTGGCACAAGGTGCTTACTTCCAATCACACAAACCAACAGAAACCATCACAACAGGATGTAAAGTTTAGTTTTGGATGCCAAGGTAAAGGATGAGATTGGAATTCCTTGAAGTGGGTTCCAAGTGTCTTTCCTTCAGCTCGAAGTCGCCAGGAATGTCATCAGTATGTAGACTTTCACTCTATTTGGCACCAGATGGTAAGAACCGTTTATTATTATGCTGCTACAAACTGCCACAAAACCTTGCAATTAAATTTACATAACATTATTGCATTGGGTAATAAGATGAAACGATGTTCTGGAAAATCTCACTGAGAATATTTCGTCAAACTCTGCATGCGAGTTATTACAAATAGAACACACAGACAACTTGCCTCTTGTAAGATATAATTAAGAAAATGGATAAACTGTGATCCGTGCAAATAATGAATTTGTTTACAATTCATGCCAACAGAAATTGACAGCGTGGAGATATGGCCACACTGTCATGTCAAATATTCATAAACATTCGGTGTCTTTTTTGCCGTTTTTTCTTTCCGCCACGTTGTCTCTGCTGATTCGTGTAAATGACCACAATGTGCGTTCACATGTACATGGTTTACTACGGGTTATTTTCTATTTCATATAAACCATGAATAGCGACCTAGGCGGCTGGCCACATGGTTTGCTTTCCGGCAGTAAGACGTACAGTTGTACACGTCAATATAATAAGTAACATGATATAATCTATAAAAATGTTGATAACCAATGAGGTTGACATTGATCTGTGCCTATGAACCTATTTAATAGTTTTCTGATTATACATGCAGCCCACTTAAATATTTTAAATGCTATATTCACAAATTAGCCTGGCTTGAAAGTGTTTAGTGAGTCGATGGATATGTATTCTTAATGTGGAAAGCAGCTGATGGATATGACGTAAAGGTTGTATACTATTGACGGCACTATTAAAGCTGTCAGACAGTCCGTGTCAAGGTAAAGTATGCTGATCGACGTTTTTAATTCTATAAAAAATTCAAGCCGACCTTCGACGATACGGGAAAATGTGATAAGGGAATAATTGAGTGTTGCTTATCCTTTTCTACTAACAGGCGTTGTACATAAGGTATTTCACATCACTGCAAGATTTAATTCTGAGCTGGAAACGTAGAGTTTGTTCTGTATCACTAAAGGTAATGGAATATGCCGTGATATGTGCAAAGTCTTTCAAAGAACACACTACTGATATAAATATATATCATACGTGTAGATCTATGTACATAATGTAGCAATTTGTTTATTGTTTCTTTCTGATTAGATTATATGAACAGCCTATTCTTTAATAAATAGAAGAACATTTATTAACTAACCGACATAGGTACACCATGATAAAACAAAAGCGTGTTGGCGTATAAGTATTCTAAACGTCAGATATAGACAGGGCCTATATATGATGTAAGAAGAAGACCAATTATTTAAACTTTCGAAAATGTACATGTAATGGCAATGTGTTGAGAACTTGTTTTAGATTTTGTCGAGGTGTTAAAGGAATGATAAAGTAAGGTCTTGTAATACCCATTTAGGTTTGGAAGTAGTCCCTCGCGTCAAATAGCAGATCTTCAATTTCGGGGAAAGTAACAATTGGTTTGCAGTCTCGTAGGAGTACAGGCTTCCGCAACACGTTGGCGATTGCGCTAGTCACTGTCTACATTACTGGAGGACAAGACATGGTACACAAATGGTAGCTCCAACTCATCAGTGTGATCGGTTTTGTTAGATAACATATGAGCGTTGCTATTCCGAGGAGGTCTTGTTACATGAGAGCGGAGAGTCAGATTGTGCTTCTTCAGTGGTATATAATAACATATGTGAGACTCGGAACTGATTGAAGATTGGTTTCGTTTTTTTGCTCGTTCAACGTTTAAATGGACTAAATGTATTCTCACACCTATTGCAAACGGCGCGCAAAGTGTCCTCTCTTGGCAGTGGGCTCTTCAGTTTATGTTTATCGTGGTACAGTGTTTCTTCTCATTGTCTGTGAGCTCCGCTGGGACACACGCTACACACTTTAGAGATAAGCTATTGAATTGAGTGGCTATGCATTTTTTTAACAGACTACGTGATAAATGTCAACATGGATCGTCTGGCGGGGATAAGATTTGTGAAGACTTCTGTTCAATATCTGTGTTGAATCGACTTTTTTTCCGCCCCATCAGCGTGATCAATACATAAATGCCTTGCCAAATCAAATTATACGGGGCAACGATTTTGGCCCTAGATGCTGACTGCCGTGTCAAGTAATATTAATAGTCAACGGTACTGGAAATAGAAGTTTGAAAACTTTTGACCCTCGTGAGATATTTATCTAAATATATCTGACTTCGTATTGGATTTTCAGACGTTTGTAAATTTACTTACAAACTATGTGCATGCGAGACCTCTACAGAGGATAATTAACAATATCACAACTATCTATATAAAGCCCACTGCAGACCTTTACGAATCGTAAACGATTCGATCGTTTGCGAATCGTTAAGGTGTGCGGTGAACAATACGAACGATTTGATTGCAATCGATCTAATCGTAACAGATCAAACTTGTTTGATATTTTCGCCCCATTGTGTTCTAATCGCAAGGGTCTGTGGTGAACCAGCGAGTCAATCGTTTGCTATTTCTTCCAACTTCCAAACAGAGGCCGAGATTTTATCACGTGGAATGACAAAAACCACGTGATTTATTGTATTTCAGTCATGTGACTAAAAATCGTGATCAATCGAATCGTTCGTCGTTTGTGTGTGCGGTGGACCAACGATTCAATCGTTTATGATCAGATCGTGCGCCCAATTTATCGTGAACGATTTGATCGCAAAGGTCTGCTGTGGCCTTAAGAACGAATTTAGCTAACAATGTCCAGAATGATATCTGTGTATATCTAAGAACACAAACACGTTTAGATATACGTGTAGTTTATTGGAAGCAAATCAGCCACTGTCCTCCCTGCAAACATAAAAATGTACGAGTGTGTCCAAACAAGAGGCCTTCGACTTATAATGAGCTTACCCCTAGGTACATGAGCTATTTAAGTATTCTCCGAAAACAAAATAGGGTTGCTATTACTCGTTGTTAACGACTTTCATTCAGTAACACCTCTTTATAAGTTCATATGTTACGATATTATACTCACCTGAATACAATAAAAGAAAAAAGAAAAGTTAACAAATGGGTTCAATGAACAATGAGGAATTCACAAATAACGGACAATCGCAACTGATTCCTAACATGGAACAAGGTTTGGCAACTAGTCTGCAAACTGCTAATGGTATCATGTTATTTGGAGACACAACATGCCCAGACGATTGAAGTGAACCACGCGTCTTTGATGTTCTGGCCGTCTGGAAGTTCATCAATGTTTGGTTTGGTGTGTGTAAATCGCCGTCACGAACGAACAACATTTCGCAGTGATACTGAGATAAACTTTGATTACAAGGAATCTAAACATTGTACTGTAATCCACTGAAAGTATATAACGATCTTGTGATTCGTCTGCTTGCCATATATATCGAATTAATGACTGGAGATTCATCAGGGGAATTTCCTGTCCCAGATCTCAGTCCATTGCATCCGCACACAGTTATGTGCAATCAACTCGCTGCTGTATTACCAAAGTCTTGTGAATCTAACAGACGAGTAGGTGGGCAAACTGGCCATACAGATGGGACTGATATCCAGGACTTATGTCAGTGTGACCTCTCACGAGAGAGCACAAGCATTAATGGCAAAGTCATGTAATAACAACTGTAGAATACAAATAAAAGTATAAAATATAAAATATAAATGCTTTAATATAGAATGCAAAGAAAAACCATACAATGCAAAACATAAATATAGAATATAATTGATTATTGATAATTATCGAATCCAAAATGATAGAGAACACAAATAGGGAAATATACAAGTTGAAGTTGAATACAAATGCAGAGTTATCGAAGTGTACAAAGTTTTACATGCGGAACCGAATATTGATTTATGTAAACATTTTACACATCGAATGAATGTATTTCCTGCGGAAGGAGAGAGAATGCAAGTTGGTCGTATTCAAACCTTTTCTCCACGCCAGCTATACACTCCTATCGTACACATTTGGCCTCCAAATGAATGTCTTTGATCGTGTTAAAAACTCTTGGCCCCAGAGGCTGACCATCACAAACGCTGTCTTCGCCAGCATTCGGTAAAAGTCCTCTTCTGCAGCAGTACATTATCAAATATTGGCAGAATACTGCCAGGGCACAAATTATAACACCTCTGTGTAATCTACACACATTAATATTGTTTTCGTAATTACAAAATGACATCGATTTAGAATGAAAGATAAATAACAACACACTTTGAAAATGTCATCACTCGAAGCACATTGACCGGGGAAGGCTGATTACTAAGCTGACGTACTACAAACTGTGTCACGCTAATTGGTCATTGACTACCCATGGCTGAACACTAAATTAATATCGTTTTATGACTCAACCAACTCGGTACAGGGAAACTATCTGAATACAAACAAACTGCGTTGCTTATCGGATCTAAATGTGATGATAGGGTATTCACTTGCATCAGCAACTATATCGCTTATATACTCCTTGTAATAGGAACACTTTGCACTTTTACATGCACTTTAGTTGTCAAGTGTCAAAGGTGATGTCCAGAATCTGACCCCAGTCTATTTCAATAGTCACTGTCTGATTACACGCGTGTTGTTGGTTCGTCAGTACCAACCGGCCGTATTGCGAAACTGTCAACTTCCAGTTGGCAATGCGAGCCTTCTTTATGAAAAACCCCAAGCCGACAGTTGCCGAGATTAACATTGCTGAAAAGGATACGTATGTGTAAAACACTAAATTGGAATCTAGAAAGTATGTGTTTTCTACAAGAACGTAATATTGATTCGGTTGAACTCAATTTAATACTGAATCTGATAAAAACGTAAGTGAGATGATTGAAAATTCAATTTAGATGTCCATCACTGGTGCTCTGGAAAAGACGTAGGCGAAAGGATGTTTCAGGTATTTTCCTGTAGAAAAGATGACAAACGCATTTAATGGTCTGTAAGGATTCATCTTATAAACGTGTGTTAACAGCATAAAAAAAGAATATAAATAGAGTATAAGTAACACTGTGCAGCAATATTTTGTCACCCTAAACTGAGATTGTAACCTAATAAGCTATTAAAGATCAGTCACATGCAGGTTCATGTTACAGAATGTATATATAGTCTTCAAACAAAAGTAGGGGAACTTGGAATTTCAAAGTAAATAACATAACCACCTTCAACGGCACACTATTCATAGGATGCCATGGCCAGCAATGAGCCCTGACCTTTCCCCCATTGAAAATGTCTGAGACATCTTGGGCCGATGTGTGCGTCAACGTGAAAGACCACCAGCCACGCTGGATGAACTTGTCCAGGCGTTGGTGGAAGAATGGGACAGACTGCATCAAATTACCATAGGTAGACTCATATGCACGATGACTCAATGAATCAATCAGTGTTCGGCCAATAACGGGGGCATTACGCACTATTGACGCAAACTTGCAATTTCCGTGTCTTACCCCTTCCTCCTTTCACGGACCATAAGAACAAGAGAAACGGTTTAGGTAATGAAATACCGGGTGAATTGTTTACTCAATTCCTTCTTTGTAAAGATACAATTAGTTTGGGACCAATTATTATTATCATTTGTGTGTTATTGACCTTGAAATTCCAAGTTCCCCTACTTTTTTTGAGGAGCAGATAAATGGACCTCAAAAGGCGAAAAACACACAAACTACATGTAAATAGACATATACAAATGTGTGTGAACTAGAAAGTGTAACGCACTGAGTGGTTCATCTGGACCTTCTAACTGTTGACTGTATTGAAATGAATATATCTTAAATTCAAAGAGTAATTAAATGTGATTTAATTTCTCGGCTGCGACATTTTCAAATAATGGCAAATATTATCAAGTTCTGGCATTTCAATGTCAACTAAAATTCCAAACGGGTAATGGGAATTCTCGAAAGTCCATTGGCTTCCTCGACAGACGGTTTATTAGACACAGTAAATATCAGTGTTGTCGCAAATTACTTTCGCGGAGATTAATCAATGTTGAATCTAAAATTGCATTTCGTAATTAACCGAGATCTGCATTAATTTGGTAGATGTGTTTAACACATGAACACATTAGTGTTAGGCGCTACCCAAAACACAGACCATTCTGGACTTTATCAAAACGGCTTTTTGAAAATGTATAATTTACATGAATGCCCTAATCGGTCACTCATAGACTCACTGTTAGAAAATTGCGATGGTTACATATGAAAACATGCATTAGTCTAACTTGGTTCACCAACACCCAAGAAAACGAAGAATCAAGGTCCTGACACACAGTTCTCATGGGGTATTGTTTAAGTGTATTTTAAGAGTCTGCAATGGAAAGAGGGAGGCTCTTGACTGCTGAAAGGCCCATTTATGAGGGTTTGATGTGGTGTCCGGCCAGAAGTCAAGAGTACGATGGCCCTGATCAACATGCGTGGATTAAGTCGCCTGTTCAATCCTTGCTAAAGGCGCGCCGTGTTATACCCTTGGACAAGGTACTTGTACTTACCTTTACTTGTCCCAGTCGGCCCAGGGGAAAATGGATTTTGGCGTTGCATCGTAGCGACAACCACCCTTACAATTTCCTGTATATAGCCTACATGCATGATTAAGTGTTATTATTATTATGATTATTATTACTACTACTAGCTGGTATGTGGCCCGTTGGCTAAGTATCCATTGGTAGGACGACGTCGAGCCACACAATTCACTACTCTGAAAGGTATTGGATGACACTTAACAATTGTTCATGTGTACATAAAGACGCGTGAGGAATCGGATTATTCAGATGAAGCTATTTAATGTCACATTTCAGTAAGGCTGGAAGCACACTACATCCGATTTGTTTTACGCTTCGCGTGAGTAAACGCATGGTTCGATAATCTGCATTTTATTAATTTTATTAATATGACGAGGCCGTTGATGGGCTCCTACAGATTGATGATGAAAGATTTGAACCAAGATGAGGAGAAGTGCAAGGGGTATTTTCGCCTGTCGCAGAAACAATTTGGTCACGCACTGTCAAAGATTGAAGCCGAAATAACCACAATGGACACCAGGCTTCGTCAGGCAACTTCTCCTCAAGAACAACTAGCAGGCACTTTAAGGTACTCTTATTTACATGAAATTGTGTGGTGCACTATACTTCATATCATAGTGCAGGGAAGAAACAAAGACACTTTGGAAAACTCGATAAAAAGCGTTAAGTTTAACTAAAACGGATTGGCTGCCTTCAACATATCAAAAGCAAAGACACAAATCATTAAAAACAAAAACTGACATCATGTCACAAATTGAATACAAAATATATTTAAGCACTGAGATCATCATTCTATTCACATGTCAGTTCCAAACTACAGCATCCACATGGTTGGCTCATTTACTGAATACTGTTGATCTGCAGTGATATTGTTCCTGTCGTAGTAGCCATGCTATCGATCAGTACCATACTGCTCAATACATGCTCAATCCCACTGAGGTGATGTTTCTGTCACCATCTAACATATAAGTGATCAACACCCCTTTAAATTCAACAAATAAAAAAATCTGGCTCACCAATATCAAGAAAACGTTGCACTCTTGATGTATAGCATTCCACATTAACCTCGACATTTGAAAAAACATAACAAGCAGTGGCTTATCTCTCTCTCGCCTATTTGCTGGGAAAATACCCTGTAAAATGACGTCATCAAAGGAATCCCCTCTGCGATTTCCGATGCGTCAAAAAATGCACAGGGAATTAACACATCGGATATAGTGCGAGCGCCAGGTTGAAAAAACTAGAGAACGCGTTTTTATTTCCGCATCGCATGACGGATCGCACCTTAAATTGGATGTAGTGAGCTTCCAGCCTAAATGGGAATCGGGTTGCCAATACTCGGTATGATAATGTCAGGATGCTCCCACAGGCCCACTGAAACAGTAGGCTACACAGAAGTAACACAGATATTACACCAAATAAACATGGTGTAAATTTATGTAGTTATTTATTTGATTCACCTTTGTGTGATGCCATGTAACGAAATAATGGCATATCGCTGCTTCAAGTATGATTAATGATCGCGAAACACAGGGACGAACGTTGACAAACGCAAATACGTAAGCACTTTATTTCTGAGCATTGCGTTCATCATTGTAGACGCGTTACGTACATTTCTATTCATAATTTCATCGATTCGGTTCTGTCTGCTCCTCACGCTGCCACCATCACTCGTGTCCACTTCAAGAGACCTTTTTCATGAAATAGCTTATTCCCCTAATTGAATTTACTCACCAAGTGATGTAATAACGGTTCTCATATTTGCGGAAAGTCTCGCCTTCTTGACGTGTTTGTTTAAGTTGCAGGGTAGTCATGAATATTCTCGAGTTGCAATGTTATAAAGGGTACCAATATCGATCGTCATAATTTCATATGACCATAAGGCACTGAGGATTAGAGTTAGTACACGAAGCAATCTCCAGCTCGATTCAAGTTCTTGAACAATGAATCGCAGCGTACGTCAAGAGCCTTGGTTCGGATATAGTTCTGTGAAACTTTTTATACAATAGTCGTCAAAAATAACAAAACATACCTTGCCCGATCTTATGCATCAAACTATGCTTTACAATGATGGAGAAAATTTGATATAAGAATCATATTCTTGACTTTCACATTTCAACGTTTATCTGAAAATGTCTGCAAGTTTATCAAAAGTCAAAGATTAATTACTTTGCCTCGTGAATATAACTCCGACTATTTTTCAGCTCACGTTTTATATCATTATTTAGCCTCGAGCTGATTAGGTTTTTGCACATCTTTTCAGAACAAGGAATGAAACAGATAATATTGGTATACCAAAGATAGTCTGCAAAATGATAAATGTATATTATCATGGTCTAAACTAATACGTACACTTGATAGTTGAACAACCGCGTTTCGTCTGAGCTAAATGTGGGGCTCAGAAATATACTGTACACTTGTTGAATTTTACAACTTATTCCGCAGATTTTAAAGCATAAAAGATGAGCTTTTGATGCATGAATGAAAGAATGAACCCCTTGATGTCCTCCAGACACTACATCCAAAGAGTACATAACGTAATTACATATTATTTATATCACATAATGTAAACAAAATACAATATACTGCAACGCATTGAAAACGCACCAACCTACAAGCACCTTTTTAGTCAGGACTTGAAGTTTTCAACAAATGTGGCATAATTCGAAAAGTGAGTCAGAATGAATGTGACCAGTGATTAAATTGCCATGATCATGATTCTTCACACGCAGCTGAGGAAATATGCTGGAAAAACTGATTATTTGGGCAGGCATTACTTATCACCACAGGACAGCTCTAGATATCTGGCGTGGACGTGTTAATCTACAGGGACTACGTCTTGGGTGCGCAGGTCGTCACGTCATTTTGGCAACATTAACACCTGCATAGCTTTCAGCAGGAGTGCATACATCATGTGCTGCAGGAGAATTCCTGAACTGTAACAATATCCCAGTTCTAACCTGGCCTGTTTTATCACCAGATGTGTCACCCTTTCAGCACCTGTTGGATAAACAAGGACAACGCATATCACGTCAGCCACAAATTAACCACGTCAAACATCTGGAACATGTCTTGCAGCAGGAGTAGAGTCCATGAGGCGACGTTGTGTGACCTGCATTGCTCTACACGGTGTCCATGAGGCGACGTTGTGTGACCTGCATTGCTCTACCCGGTGTCCATGAGGCGACGTTGTGTGACCTGCATTGCTCTACACGGTGGTCACACTTATTATTGACTTTCTGTTTTGACCGTGAGAGTGTTCAAACAATTGCTGAATAAAAGTGTGTCAGTGTTGGTGGCTTTGATCACGGGTATTGAGTGTCATAATGTCTCTGCTAAGCTTCTTATACTCAAATAACCTCCTTTGAGCTTACTCTTCAGATGTCACAAAACATTAAATGCGTTTGCGTATATTTACAGCAAGGGAAGTTTACACAAATAACAAAACCATGGAACATGTAACTACAAAATGTTACTGTATCTGAGTGCAAGTTTCAGTTTCTCAGTTTATTTACAAAAGTCAATCGCTATTTCTGTTCAAGTCGAACAATCTAAACTGAAAGTAGTAAAACACTGTTTCCATACAGAAGAGCTAACATGTCATCCTCCTCTGGAGATTCTTCTTGTACATACGTTTCAACATCTAATGTATCCATATAGAGATGGATTCAAGTCAATGAAATGTTCACAGTGCAACAAAATATGCGTGTCATATTCAAATACACAGCGATTACAATAATTACATTCGTATCACATAATGTACTGTATTACCACCTAACACAGTTAAAACACACAATGCCATAAAGTCTTACTCTGTGTTTCTGAAACAGAAGTTGTCCATTAAATAAATAACCTATCAATCTCATTCTGTCATCAGTGTCTAAATACGATGCGAAAGCTTGTCGCTAATGAGTAAACCTATACTCATAACATGTTGGAATTGTAATTTTAGAAGGTTTGTGGTCGTGAAGTATCCAAACATAGGACATTAGTAACTTCAAACTGGATCTGTAGTTGATCATTAATAGTAAGTTCCATTCGTTCTGACATTTAATAACAATATACTGGCAAAAAAAGAGTCAGTTGACATTTGAAATATGAGGTAAAATTCTGCTTAATCCGAAACAAACAATGTTAAGTCGTGAGAATATGTAATTACAGACGGATGGACTAGGTGTAAATGTCAATATCTATTTGATTAGAAGTTTTGCCCCCAAATTGTTGCAGTTTTTGACTTACTATAAATTAAAAATATTAACTGATTGAAGCTTCTGCTGACAACCCCGTTCTTACAATTCCCCAACGAATTAAGTGATGAGGAATGCAAACAATGTATTAATGGATCAATCTGGAGTATTGGAATTAATCTGGATTAGGCTTGGCGTCCTGTAATACATCTACTGTCCATGGCGATGTACATACTTCGGTACACCAATTGAGCGAATGATCAGACCCAATTATGAATGACCTAGATCCGTCGTGAGGAATACAGGAGTCACGTGTTTCACCGAGTCTGTGGTCATGTCCTTGCGATATTATATATTCCGAAAAATACTGAAGATTTTTCTTAACTTTCAACGCTCTGAACGCTGCAAAGCATATATTGTATCGTATTCTATGTTATATGTATGCATGCATGTATGTACGTGTATGTATGTGTGTGTGTGCGTGCGTATATATGTATGCATGCATGTATGTATGTGCGTGTGTGTGTACATATGTATGTATGAATGGATGGATGAATTGATGGATGGGAACATTCTGGATGAAAGAAAGGATGTCTGTCTGCCTACCTGTATATATACTCACACAAAGGAAACTCAAGTCGAAGTTCACATTTCGATTCTCTATAATTTGGATAGCATGAATAACCACAGGGGAACACGAGAGAGTTCAATAGACCTGTGTAATGTGAAAGTAATTGAATTCCAATTGGAATGTATCCATTTTTACCCGACACATGTCCGAGAGTCACGTGACAGTTCCCACTACAGACGTGGCCTGTCCGAATCGTGTGTGACCACCAATTGCACTGACAACGGCAACACATCTTCTGTACATGGAGTGCACACGTCTGTTAATAATGTTCATAGGAATGGCCCTGCAAACATTCAAGATGGCTGTTGGTAGCTGATCAGCAGTTGTCGGCCTTGGTCGCACATTGTTAAGCCGTCTCTGGATTGCATCCCAATAATAATCAATGGGGTTGAGATCAGGACTAAGCGATGGCCAGGGTAGTACACGGATGCTATGCTGCTGGAGAAAGTCTTGGTTGACTCGAGCTATATGGGGACGGACGTTGTCTTGCTGAAAAATGTGTTGCTGGTGTGAAGAAACAAGAGTCATCAGTAGATGACATATCCCCCCGGCTTATTTAAAAAGTTGCAACACAAAAAATCAAAAACTCGTTCAAACTACCAAAAGGCACCACTGCACTGGTAAAGCTATAAAACCGTCCAATTTCATA
>JAUELE010221896.1:0-21767 GCA_031471655.1 Diodora aspera | reverse complement strand
ATAAACACAATATATCTATGATTTGATATGATAATAAACAAGACATATCTAGTCTGACATAGTGATAGACAACACATATCTGTGATCTGACAAAATGATAAACAACACATGGCACAATAGTAAACAACGCATATTTACACCATGAGACAATAAAGCAAACATTATGATGTTACACAATGGTCTTAGACGGATCTGAAGTTTTAAGCATTATTATAGAATCAACCAATATTTTGACTGTACAGCACTATATTCATCAGAGTACCAGATTCAGATAATCCTACTCTTACTTTTTCTTCACCTGTCACCGGTACTTGCTGTTTTACATTTGTATAAATCATGTCATGTACATACTGTAGGAGACGGCATACTAAGTTGTATTCATTTGCACCCAATATTTTTCACTTTGTGAATGAAACATTTTTCAATGAACACAATGATAAACATCACATATCTATGATCCGATAAACAAACACAATTCTATGAACTTTTAGAATAATAAACTACACATATCTATGAACCGACACAGCATTAAACAACATAATAATTTTTTTGATCCGACATAATAATAAACAGTACTTATCTATGATCAGACACAATAATAAACAACACATATCTATAGTTTTATACAATTATAAACATTATCTACGATCTCAAAGAATAATGCACAACACATTTATGTCCAGACAATAATAATATGCAACATATATCTTTGATTTTACGCAATAATAAACAACATAATTATATGTATGACTTTACGCAATAATAAAACATATTTCTATGATTTTACGCAATAACATATAACATATATCTATGATCTGACACAATCTGAGGACTTTATTATACCGACTGACTGACCTTTATATAGAAAACCTTCAGCTGAAGAAAGACTTGACAATATTTTAGATAACCGTGTTTAAACACTGTTGTTATAACCCCATTGGGACAACAATTCACATCAATAATTATTTATTTGCCATTTGTGATGGCATATGGATTAGCTAAACATTCTTTGAAAAAATCATTACTTTTATCCAACTGCAATGTCATAATAGCAACGCTACAAGAACAACTCGTTTCCAGTTATTGACTCGTTTACCATCTACTTATACCAGACACGAGGCAATTAAATGCCTGCTTGTACTTGTCGGAAGCTGCTCAAGGCTACTCCTTGCGCAAGTCCTTCTTAAAATGGAAATATTGCTTTCGTGGTGATGTTGACATGGTCTTCAACATAAACCCAGTTGCACGAATGTAATCATATTATCAGCTTGTTAATGTTGTTATAAGTTGAAAACAAATTAAAGTACAATTTCGCACTGACACTTGTGTTCATTTTATGGTTTTCGTAGCAAGCAATTACATTATTACATTAATATTTTCTCCTGTCGAAAGCAATTATCTCTGCTTCAACGATGACCATATTATACGAGTACAGTGACGGCGCCAGGCCAGATGCCTAGGCTCCCAGTAGTCTTGGCCGAACTAGCTCATTTTAAGTTTTAACAAAAGTAGCTGCTTATACAAAAATTGCCCGCTGGTATAGTCTTCTGGTCGAATCTTGCTCGCCACTGTATGAGTGAGTTCTGTATTAGTTTCCAACAATACAACAACTGCATCATCACAATAAGTTACCTCCGAGACGAGCACCCGCAACGATTCAATTGGTTTATTTTATAACATTCACTCACGTTTATAAATAATATGAACATGGAACATGATATAGGTTAATGGCCGGCAGGAGCGGGGATGGGGGCTGGACCTACCACACCTTTTACGGATGTATGGCCCCAACAGATTCCGGAGCCTAGGCGGCCCCTGAAACTTCGCCTGGTGTCCTTTGGTCGTACGTCCAGTCACTGATATTGCTTGCACTGCTGCTGCACTTGTACTGAGTAAATAGCTATGACCATGTCACGTTTGCATGTTCAGATTAACAACTTGATACATCGTGTATAACGATGGTGAGAAGCGTTGAGAGTCAGTCATGTTCAATATGTTCATAAAGTATGACATGGAAGTTGGAGAACCTATCTGATATGCGGAAGTAGCAGCCATCTCTTCGTTCAATGACGATACTAGCTTTCAGTCACCTCGTACACAACTGAATATGTTATTGCACCACTGTCTAAAATACATATTTGAACACAGAATTGTCAGCTTTAAATTTATCTTTTGTTACCGAGACGAACGTATGACCTTGACATAGTCTTAGTGTTGTTTCTTTAACTGCGAGCAGTTTATTTGACGGTTGAACTCCTGGCCAAAAAAGGACTTTCAGGAAAAACAAGTATTAAATGCCTAAAATACTTCTTGAAAAGCAGAAAAGGATAGATGCCTGTGAACGTTCTCCTCGTGTACGTCAACGCTAACGAAAATACGGCATATATGTTATTTCTGTAACTACCTGTGACATGTCAACTGCCCGCCGTCACCATATATCCAATAATAATAAGTTGGCAAGACAATAGTATCGGAACTACGGTCTTAATTTCCCAAGGGTGCTGGCACCTGTCATTCCAAAGACGTTTTATAATTACTATAAACAGTGTGTGTCTAGTTGATTCGGTCAATTGTTCTGTTATGTGTTGTCTAAGAGTGAACCATTGTTTCGAAAGCTTTGACAGATGACATAAAAAAATGATGAAATCATAGGATGTTTATTTTTATTATTCGTTACGTTTTCGCTGAAATTAATCAATTGCTTTCATGACTTTTCAAGTGGACAAACACATACAGGAAGACGTATACCAATTGATAAACCACAAGGTTGATATTTGTTCGGCTACATGTGTGTACAGCAGCAGGGGTATGTGATGTCAAACAAGCAATATTTGAGCAACAAATATGCCACATGCTCCCGGACAATTACATAAGATTTCAAAAAGAGTTATGAAGAAGCGTGCATCACTTGTCCATGTGCAGACAATTTGTCAGTTTGTCAATTTAAAGTTTGATACGTGCTTCCGAACGCTAAAATAGGTGTGGTGCTATCTGTGTGAAATAAATAACAAACTGTAAATCATACATTGTAAATGCGTATGCCCAATTAAATTAACGCCGCATTCCCTTAGTCCAGGCAGATGCGGGTGGATTTATGTTCTTCTTTCAAATAGCCAGCCTCATTCCAAACCTTTCTTTCCTTTTGGATTTACCGAAGAATGTTCTGACGATATTTGAATGCTTTTCTAATATGAGCCAAATGCATTTTTTTCTATTTTACGGCATGGGTGGTCCCAAAATGAATGAGGCAATTAAAGAGGTAAATTTGTCTACCCTGTAACACGAAACACTTACAACAGAAAAATAATAATACTCTGTATGAAGACGTATGTCAATGCTTTAGTGTATCATGTGTTGCATTTAATCTGTTATCGACTGCCTAAACCTTCTACATTACCATTTTGATATCTTTAATAGTGTCATAACTTTATAAAATCTGAAAACGGTAGATGGCCTCTGTGTCTGCGAGTATCTGGTATGCAGAAATGGCAATTCACCTCTTCACGCACGAATCATGAAATTCAAGTACAATGTCATAGCCAACAGCATGACTTCGGCCAACTTCAGCATTTACAATTGCGCAACGCGGCAATGTTGTTGCAGAAAACAAACACGTCTTCAAATATTGACAGTGATGTTAAACACGCGAAGTCGATATTGATAATAGATGAAATCCGAGACCCAACATGGCCAGAGCATAAATACACAAGGGAGAAAGTTCGCTATCTTACTCAATTTCAGTAATAAATGCAACATTCATAATAACGCTGGCGTCCAAGGAGGCATTTATGTTTAATATATCTTCTAGAAGCCCTATGCCTCTTGCACGTGTTTCCTTTAGCATTGTCATTTGTTTATAAACAGGAATGTATAATACCTCTAGGAAGTAGGCCTAAACAAAGACTTTTACTTCTGGTTCATGATATAAATGGTGTCATTCTTTTAGTTGTGAGTCATTGCATAATCGAAACAGTGTTCGTTCATACGTACCGTATTTGTTATAACAATGGTCTGATCACAAATTATTTCTAGACTTACCAGTATATGTTTCTCTTATGAGAGTGGTACTGTAGACTATGATCACTAAAACAATGAATGCTTATTTTTACAGCCATATTTCAAATAGAGATCATGACTTTTCTTAAACTGTACTACTTCTATGAGTTTCACCGACAGACAGTTCGCTGAAGAATAATTAAGCAAACGGACGATTGTCTGTCGACGAACGTTTCGACTGAAGGTGAAAGGGTACAGTAGTGTGTCTCGTTCAAACCAGGAGCTCAGTTCCTGTCAGCATTGAACATATACATGTATACTTGTGGAAACAAATAAAAGATCACATGTTGTATCTTGCAAATGTTGATGGCTGATACAGAGCATGCACAAACGTTGCCAACAGGCTGTCTGGGCTCGTGGTGGTCACAATTTCTACTGATATGCCAGTGACTCGGTCTAAGCTATGTGCATTATAAGTGTAATTACATGTATGATCCTGGTGATAAAGGTTATTTGGTGATCTTTTATTTGTTTCCTTCGGCATATATCATTTAGCCATGGCATGTTTTATAAATGTAGATGTATAACCATTGGTTGACATCAGAGAGGATGCTACTCTTGAACATACATTGTACAGATTGTTGAGTAAATGTGAGAAATCATTATTAAAAATGAAATTTTGTTACATACGATTTCAAATTTGTAAATACACTACACCCTATTATTAATTTAATATGAGGATCATATCACAACCTTTTTTAGCTTTTGTTCTACCTTATTACGATTTTTACGTATCGCGTCATTAGTTTTCAATGGTCTGTGCATCCGGAAAAGAAGGCATCTAACAATATATAATGACATTGTGTAGAGAACAAGATACTTCGGGGGAGGCTGCGGGATTGGCGGTAAATGAGGGATCATATAAAGTAACAAGCCCCAACTCGTTTTCTTGCAAATCTGACAGCAGACTGTTCTTGTTCTGAATTAATACGACATGAATTGCTTCCCCTCCCGCATTATAGCATCAATGTATATATTCTCAATGATGGCCTAACGTCTTCCATGGTTGGTATCCATAGCTACCAAAGATTAGTGAAGTCAGGCCGCACACAATACAAAGACTTATAGGCCGTGTCTATTTTCTTCTGTATATGAAGTTCACAGGGCATTAAGTACAACACATATGTGGTGTCTTCAAGAAAGCTGAACGTGTCTTAGAGTAAGTATAACTTATATTTAAGAATGCATGTAGGTAAGGAAAAGACATTATACAATTTTTAATATAATCAGACCATTCTTAATATTACTTGTGTATTTGGATATGAGGTATGCGCCCGTTGTTAATGGCTAGATCTCTAGAAGTCACCATAGCATCGTGACATAGTGCAGTCATACGAATGCTTCTCTAATGTCACCGTTTGTTTTCCTGTCTAGGTGTAATGTCAATACAAACTATGGTCAGACAATACTTGATACGAAATGGCTTTTAAATACCATTATCTTCATGGAAACCAATTAGCTGATACCCCCCGTGTTTACAGCACACGCTTGTAAGTAACATGTTTGGGTAAGCTTGCAGTCTGATAATGGCTTCTAGCACTAGCAGACACTAATTTGTGTTACACTAACACTCCCTGTGGCGTATGTGGCACTGGCTGTAGAGGCAAATGATATTAATTCTCTTGTGACTGCAAATGTATAAATGACTCATCTGTCAGTATTTGAAAATGCGTTGGTGCAAATACTACAACAAAGATAATAAATGATTGCAGTTTTTAAATTCAGATCAACATTAGAAAGAACACGGCAAATTGTAAAGGCCTAACGTTGACGTGTAACGTGCCCTTCCATCTGTCTGTCTTCGTAGTGTTAACGTTTCTACAGAACACCGTTAAAGCCTTTATTAAACATATATCGGTGATCCGTTTTTAGTTGAAAAATGCACCGATGCAAATACTACAATATGTGAGGTGAGCTGGTCTCGGGCAACTTACAGAGGGCATGAGCTTCCAAAGTTAAGCAACGTCGAGCCCAGAGTAGTCGGATGGATGATCTGCTGGCGTTACAAAGCGTCCAGGTCTTCAAGGATTCGCCCCTGCCTCGCACTCGCAATGTCAGTGGTGTCACACCTTGGGCAAGTGGCTTTGCTCGTAAATTGCCTCAGTCAACCCAGCTGGTTGGAATGTGATGGCAGCTGTGGAAACTAGCCTTCTAGCGCACAGGCAGCTTGGATTGTATACTGTACATTGTTCGAATGACCAGGTTAATAATGCGGAGCGCTTTGAACATGCCCCTTCATGGTGTGGAGTTTGTCTCACTAATAAAGATAGTAAATGAGTTTCAGTTTACAAATTCAAAAAGACGAGGGGAAATTATAAAGTTGATACGTAAATGTCTCCGATACTATTGTCACAGTTTTCTTACAATACACCTTTATATGCCTATCCGGCTTCATGTTGTCATGTCTAGGGAGATAGGCTTATGTGAAGCTTACAGACGAGATAATGTGATGTAAAGTTGTTAAAAAAATGAAGACCCGACCATAAAGGTTAGCAATAGTGACTGATTTATCGAATGTACATAAACATAAAGGACATATATAAGTATGAGACACACAAGCACCAACTGACATGGAACAGACAGATAGATTCCGTGACCGCTGACTCTTGACAAACAAATGGGAGTTGAAGTTGTAAAATGACACATCTGTTCTAACTCTGGGCAAAATCGTACTTTGGACAACGTTTACACTCTTCTATACCCATCTTAACGTATAATTCCTCAAGCAGGTACCCAATTTCAGTTGGACGAACTGAGGCATTTTACGAGTAAAGCCACCTGCCCAGTGTGATTCAAATTACAGAACCAGGCACTTATTCAAGTACAGACTACAATTATGCCGTCTTTATCGATAAACGAATATGTAATATGTTATCGTCTTCCAGGCGTCTACAAAACGCTATATGGCCCACGTGGAAACATCAAATATTGTTATCAAATTATTTCATTGAATGTCTCCATCTCACTGTTTAATATACACTACAAAGCTTCGAACTGAAAGGAACTCATTTTAAGTCATTTATGTCTCGAATAAACTCTAGAACTTCATCTTACAAGCATCGCCGGACACGTAAAGTGGACATACGGTTAGAGGAAATGCCACAAAAATATTTCAGGAACATATTATGTATTTTCTAAACACCTTTTACCTTAAATTATTTTGTAGCCGTTTTCAGTTGCCAGCTTCCTGCACCTAACTATTCACGGAATACATTTCTTTCCCATCTTTGTGTTCTGTAGCTCTTGTACGGGCCTGTACTTGGACCTGACCTCCAGAAGACCCTGCTTGGCAACAATGTGAATAATTCATGTTGACTTAAGATCCTAATGACGACATGTCACAGACAGCTCAACATCACACTAGATCTGATGTCCCGTAATGAGCATCTCTTTCAGATGAAGGATGTTATTGCTGATCTGATCTGTTTCTTGTAAATATACTGACGTCTAAAAGAAACTCAACCAAACGTTTCAGAGACGACTGAAGAAAAACAAACCAACGTTGGCTATTTTCAGAGATACTTATACTGAAGATCAAAAGAAAGTATACCACCACTTTTTTTGGCCATAAGCAATTTACCCATAATACAGTTTAAGAACGATCCTGTTGACATTTAATTATTGTCTTTTACCTTAGAAGTAAAAGTTTGGCATCACTTTGTGATTCTGCCTTTTCCATCATTCCCAAAACCTGATCGGTGTAGTTTCTTTTGATCTTCAGTATATTTAAAAAGGTATTGTTTCAGCACGATGATGTACCCTACTCCACGAAAGTAGGAACAATTTATATGGACACTGACACACAAACGGGAGTTGGTAAAGGTTGTACTCTTTTTCACTGTAGCGTTTCTTTTTGACGTCAGTATAGCTGATATACCATCACTGAATCTGAAATATTTGTCATATTTGCTGTAAACCTCTTTTCTAATACTTTCTTTTATTTCCTCTTTTCTTGCTGTCCTTTTTGCTGTTCCCCTCTTGTCAATCATTCGTATTTGTCTTCCCTGTTCACTGCCTATGGGTAATATACTACTCCAAATAATATGGGTAATATAATGCGCCTGAGTCAGCGCAAGACAATACATTACGTCTTTGTCTTCTTCAGTAGCGCACTTTAAAGAGTGAAGCTGAAACTTCACAAAGGTAAATATTAACCTTATAAGGTACTTCTCTTCTACCATAACCTACTTGTTACTGATGCCGAACCTCTTTATACCAGTTCATGGTCAACATGGTAGAATTACGAGTTTTGTTTGTGGAAACCAACCCTCGTTAACGTTTAATAATGTCTTACTTTGTATTTTATTTCAAACAGGCAATTTGTCTTCACTTCTTCATTGTCATGATACTCTTCATCTTACAATCTCTTAACGCGATATTTAAGAGAGCTACATGTCTGATAAAATAAGTAATAAGTGTGTTGGGTAACGTTTCTGATGCCTGTATCAAGACTTAGGAAGCGATATCCAGATATCCATAATTAACACCAATAAATGTAATGTCTTTACATTATTTTATTCATATTTGTCTAAACTTTAAAAAAACAAACTATTGAGACAGCAAATTGATTCGTTTTCTATTTTGTGTTTACCCTACATCTAGTCAGAAGTATCGTATTCATGATATCGTGAAGAAAAGTTTCTAAATGCTAAAATGTGTCTCGTTAAATACTTTATCTCTGAATATAGTTTAATGCAAATATTGTCTGTCTTTGCACGTGAGAAGCCAGGGAATCTGTGCCTGTACATAGCAACAACAGAATAACGGACTAATGACTAATTCATCTTTTCGTAATATGTATAATTAGGCGGGGATTTAAATCTGGAATGCTAAAATCGTTACGCTTGGGTTATTCTTAATCTACAGGCAATTATTACCGATTGTTAACTATGCAGATCGATTCGTTAGGTCCAACTTTGTGAGCAAATCTGCATGTAGTTATTGCTCAGGTGTCCAAGGAAGACAAATCGATGGAATAAGTGTTTAATAATGGAAATATATCGCCCATAGGTCCCGGCGGAATATTGATGGAGAATGGTGTTGTGTGGTATGAAACTCGAGGCCATGTGGAAATAGTTATTATCTTATTGCCAAGACTCAGTGATATAGGATGCCTGACAATAAACCTCTCCGCTCCCCTGCGTGTTAAATGAAGCTGTCCAGAGGGAAGTATTAGGTAACACGGAAAGTGTAACTGGTTTAGGAAAGTTCTACGGTATTTAGATAGTGTTTGAAACTTATTTTATTGACAAACTTTCATGGTAATTTGGCAGAAGTGAATCACTCAGAATGTCCTCTTAAAATGAAATAACTATAATTAAATATGTACTAAGTGACTTTCTCATACATAGCTCTACATAATATTCAATGTCAGAGATACCCGGTTGGTCTCTACTTCATTAGAGCTTGGCACAGTGGTAAGCGTGTTAGTTCAGTAAACTGCCAGGTTTGGCGGTTGTTGGTTTGAATCTGGTTCGAAATGGAACACTGTTGTCGTCCTGTGAAAGTGACACTGTGCTGATATGGCGGAAAAGTGTCAGACAAATGATTATGATAACTGTTAAACGGTCAATGCAGAAGTTGAACTATTGTGATCTGGCAATAAAAACATCCCGGTGACATATTGATGACATTCTCTCATTTCACTTGTCAGCTTCATTTCTAAGATTGGCATCAACTCTGGTTCATATACACTACCTGTTGTCATGTACCTGGGTCATACAGAAGTCGAATTCGCAATCCTCGTATCATGCTGAAGTTTAGGTGACCTCTCATTCCACTAGCTGGCTGCAGTTCTATGAATGTTTTAAGATTGCACACATACACTACTAGATGACACCTGGATCGTGGAATCTATACATGTATATCTACCTGGTTAATACCAAAGCTAAAATATGACGATCAGGCAGCCATTGCATCATAAAGGACGTTTAGGTGATGTTCTCTCACACCAGTAAGGAAGGTACCAAGTTCAAGTCATGATTGAGTGGTGATAATTGGTTCGATTTCACCATTAAATTTGTCAAATTAGATTCAAGTATGCCATATCTCGCGCAGTTGAATGTGTCTTGAATTGAATTTCCCTCACACCCTACTAGCTCTCACTGGCTGCCTTTTTAAATTAGTCTAGTTGTGGAAAGCTTACTTACAATACTTTCCTACTTCATGTAATATAAAACAAACAGTCTGGTAAGCTGGCATTGCTGGACCCTGAAGACGTACCCTGAAGAGTTGTCCCTTATTGATCTTCTTCCTCGTTTTCAGTTATTTAAAATCTCCCTGCAGGGAAACACTTGAATTGAGCAATATGTTCTTGACTTTAAATTAATCGAAGGATGCTGGAAAGAAGACTTAAATATTTGAAGAAATAATTTGCTAGGTTGTTAACACGTGTTCCTAATTTGATCTTCAATGATTTTCTCAGAGAAGGTTCTTGGCACTCCACAAGACGGGATGAGCTTGTCTCAAGTTTTGGCGAGTTAAATGAACGCCAGCAGAACGCCCGAAGGTAACTATGTGATTCTGAAATTGAATCCGAAAGATAAACACGCTGAGCTAGAAATACTCCAGTATATCAGTTTGGTGTCTGTAGTCTGGAAATGAGTTTTATTCTGTTTGTCAATTTACAGAGAGTCTGTCACGGATTGCATGCGAAGGTTATCTGATGTTAGATCAATAGTAATCGCCTCTTTACCATATGCTTAGACTCTTGGAACAGTCTGAAATTGTTCCAAGTCACGAACAATGAACTGAAAGTTTTCCTATCTGTGGTTTTATAATTTTGCTCAAATAAGACTAATGCAAGATCCTGATTCTTTTTATGCAAGATGATAGAAAACATAGTTATTTTCATCAACCTAATTTACAAATATAAAGCACCGTGCAGATGTAAGGCGGCGAAACCAGCGTGTGCACCCTTCCTTTAAAGTCTGGCAAGCACAAGGAACCTGGTAAGATATTTTCCGTGACATTTCAAATAGCTTAACAGGTAAGTGTTGAAATAAGCAGGGACACAACACATATTTCATAAACTGCTCTCCTAAACATGAGGTATCAGATGAGATGAGATCAGATATAGGACATATTTTCTAAGAACGTTTCACGCACAACACAGTGCAGTAGTTAGCAGCCAAACCAGCCAATCGCCAGGCTCGATGTTTGTGAGTTAGAATCCCGCCAAATCCAATTCTGCCAGTTCCGAGATGAAGACCCGACTGCAAATGATCCTTGACGTTAAATAACAAACTCTTAAAATGTTCACTCGCATTCACAACACCAGAAGAATTTATTTAGATGAAAATCCATTTATACATTTACACTCTTCTGTGTACATATCTCGATTTCATTATTGGAGACCAGAACGTGGAAAGACGAGCTATATCAAACCACCGATCGTCCTTTGTGTTTGAACGAAACCATTAATAATGTCAGCGACGTAATTTACATCGTGTCAACTGATTTTCTAGGATTTCCTGTATGATTGGCGTATCTGTGTGTGGTTCATTGTGTTGTCCATTATGGACAGCCTTCTGGGAGACGATGGTACAACATGTTAAATTGCTTTCCTTGCTCGACAGAAACACGTGGGTCTTCAGCTAATGCAATTCTGGGGGTATCAGCTATTTAGCTCACATAAATAGTGGCAAGCTTGAATTATGAACCATGTACATAATAATTAAATATATTGTGCAAAAAGGAAAATACTCACAGAAACTTGAACCAAAAGAAATCGCAAATGAAAGGATCCAGTTTTATCATCAATTGTGAGGCTCTATGCATAAAATATTTCGTTCAACATGGACATAACAATGAAGGCTGCATTTTAGTTTACTATTTATTCAAAGTTGTTAGTTTAAAGAGTAATCCCACGTGGTAACCTTTTACATTCAGGGTTGCAATGCTGCCTAAACTTTCTACAGACCACAGAGGTAGATGTACAGTATTTCTTGATGACATATTTTCACCATTATAAGTCGATGGTTTTGAATATTGTCAACTTATCAGAAGATATATACTTAATTTGATTTGATGAAGTGCACAAATACTAAATGAACAGTCTTCTAAATACTGTAGAGTCAGCGGCGGCTTCTGTGTGCGGAGTTGCGATGAATACTTCTGATGAGATGAGAGTTGACAAGGCACGCTACTTGTGCCAAAACCTTTACACAACCTGAAGCATCTCCTCGATCTGTTTGACACTCCAGACAGTCCTTTGGCATTTATCTTGTGGCAGTGTGCAAAAACCCACACAGTATAAAAACAGATCATCCGTCAGTCGTCAGTGATACAAACTTCCCATTCACATATCTTTGGAGTAACGACAAAACAAACACAGACAGGAGGAATGAGATGAGGATGTAGTCTAATATTCTGCCCCGACACTTGCTCTAGAGGTAAATGTATATCTTTGGTCTGATGATGTCAGTTATTTTAAGGAATATTTTGCTGACTGATTGCAGGTACCTTGTCAAGCGTTGTATTTTGATTCTATTTTATAGTCCTTAGACAAGACCCTTTACTCCAATTGTCTCAGTCGACCCAGCTGAAACTGGGTCGTCCAATTGTTGGAGTGTATAATGACCTTCTAGCGCCGAGAGGCAGCGAGGGTTAACCAGGGTAATATATGGAAGCGCTTTGGGTCTACTGTGTGGAGATGTCGTGCTATAAAAGAACTATCCATTATTATTATACATGTACACTGTTCCTGAAAAGCTTAACAGCAAATCTATTGATTTGTACAGAATGCTACACTCCTATGTATCTGGTTCATACGAGTCGTCTATGACACATTCTTCTGGACTAAAAGTGACTGCTATGTTCGTTTACGCTGAAGGTATGGTAACCGTTGCCAGCAGACTCCGGACTCGTGATACACAACGATGGTCAGGTCGCCGGTTCGATTCCGAGGCAGCGCCGTGTTGTACTCCTGGACAGAGTGCTTTACTGACAGTTGGGTTTAGCGCTGCACTGTGGCGACTACCAGTCACAAAGGTGGAAAACAAATATCCATACGTCTTGGATAATAAAGTGTTGTTATTTGCTCAGAATCAGTATTGAGAAACATCTGCAGTCCAGAAAGAACAGAGCAAAGAATGCAACATATTTGATGCTGGTTATACGTATTTCCTGTGGGTTTTAAAGCAATATTCAGTTAAAGTATCAAACAAGTAATCCTCTACCTATCAATACATACTGCAGGCCAAAAGAAATTATGCCAAGCTTTTGAGAGACTCCTGAATAAATTCACAATTGCGTTGGATATCCCCTCAAGATTAGGAAGCTTTATCAATGACATGATGTCTATCAAATTACACTCGTTGAAATCCTAGCATCCTTTTGATCAGCTATGACAGAAAGACGTAAAGAAAAATAACTGAAATCATTTGGTATCGTTTGTTTTGCCCGGTAGTGTATAATCCTTGGACTTGGTAGAATTATCAATTAGCATTTAAGTTTGAGAACTCTAATTCCAAACCGGCCCATAGTACATCAGAAGCCTTCCATTAGGTTCCAGACTCACTTTAAACTCGAAGATTTGACCTAGTTTTCCACCAGAAACGCCACTTCAATAATATAACATACACTTGGCCTACTGGCGGCTGGGCTTGCTAACGCCCGTGTTGAACAACCTACTTACACAGGAGGAGGCTGCCAGCAGTTCTTTGCCATATGTATCTGAAGCCTACCAAGTGCTGGTACAAAGAACTTTCAGACATGACGCTCTCTTATCACAGTTTTCTGTTCGACCTTCACACAACTTCAAACAGGGTGATAAACAGCACTAATATAGCCGGATTTATTGGTCTATCCATTCTTGTAAAGGTTCCCTGCAGGAACTTAATCAACCTAAGTAGACTTTGCTCGACTTTTAATGATAGTTTTTTTGTGTGCTTGTGTCGTTAATGATTGCTTGCAGGGTATTGTGCAGCTGTCTTCACAGAGATGTCTGCCTCTACTTTGATGTTGTGATCTTGAAAACACAACACAGGCAGGATCGTATCCTGTTCAATCAAACTACAGCATCAGTAGTAGCGCAGATAATGCCTCAATTTGATATCGCAAAGACAATCATTACATTCAGAAGATAAACTCCCTATTATTGTAAATAATAAATACCTAACATATTAAAGTAATATCATATTGGAAAATTCAAACAAATTATATTTCTTTACAGTGCGCCTGAGGCATTAGATACACTTCCACAGAAACAAACATTCAGAAGCCTGGATGCAAAAAGAAATAATAATAGTCCAAATCAAATGAATCATAATTATATAGAAAAGTGTATCTGAATCAATATTTTACTCAGAGAGAACATAATTATGGTTATAATAACCTTCAGTGACAGCTTATAATTACGTGTATTTATTTCAGAGAAAAACTGACACTCGCCCATAGCATGTCCTCAAGCTGTCGGCATCATGATAGCTGCACGGGCCTGTGTCAATGAAATTATCACCTGTCCCAGCATTGTTATTATGCTTTCATTGTGAAAAGGAACGGTAGTGTTTCCAATCTAGTACTCTCTATGAGATTAAATTTCGATTAGAGAAACAACATCATTAGAAGTCAGACATTTCGGGAGTTTCTAAACGATAGCTGCAAATGGTAAACCTGTACCATTTCTCTCTGTAAGTAGAGTTCGTAGATGAAGCTCCCTTTAATTGCAACTGCAAGATAATGGTTATTGTCTGGTAATGTATTTGTCTGAGAGGATTGGTAGTAACGTGAGAGGGAGTGTTAGCGCTACTGTGGGTCCCAAACACACAATTAACTCTAGTTGAGTCTGTTTGGTCTTCATACAAGTAAGTGTTGCACATTGATTATTGCTCGACATGGTGTTAACAACTATTAGCATTTCCAGCGAATACAGCTTTGACATTTGCAGCAGACTTCATTATGACCAGTGCCTCATATTAGTATCCCAACATTTAGTTTAGCACCAGGGTGTGCGGCGAGTGGGAACTAGTTGTAGTATTAGGTCACAGTGAACATGTAACCTGGGGTTTGACTTAATGTTCATCTATGGATCTATAACTGAAATGTATTTCCATTTTTCTACATTTATTTCATATATATTATAATGTTATACATGTATGTAAATGTCAGTATTCATAATACTCAGTTTGAAATTGTGTTATACCGAAATAATTATGCTCTTGATGGCTGAAAATATCAGAGATTTCAAATGCTCGCCAAAAGATATTACTAGAGTCAAAATACCGCTTGTAGAGTGTAATTGTATTGACATTTAAAGTGCAAGTAATGTTAATACAGAAGTACAGATATTCTGATAATAATACAACATAACACATTGGTTATCGTTCATATTTCATTTATTTGGTAGATATTCTTTACATGTATGTTGAAATTATAACTTCTAAACGCAATACATGATTTGAAATTGCACTGTAGACAGCACAACGTTCACGTTTGTATTATTTGTTGAGCCAAATGATGATTAGTGAGAATGTATTAAGGTCATTAAGCGCTCTTAGTTTCTTAAAGATATTTCCATGGTATTTGTTTGCCAAATTTTGTAGACAACACTTTTCGAGTCGTATGGATGCTTGTTTTCTGAAATATTAACCGTTATTTCATTTGTTCGTAACTGTCTTTGTGAAGAAAAGTTGATAGATTTGGGAAATATTCGATTTTACACAGGTTTTTATTTGGACATATCTATCTTTAAGATATACTGATACACGCATTCTGTACCCAACGAGAGTGCAGTGTAGCTGACATAGGTATATTTTAGTTTCACGTTTGTCGTGGAATGTCTTTCAGTGACCGAAATACTGTCCAACTCCAAATTGCATTTACTACCAAAACATCATTTCTTGTGACTTCATCTTGTGACACATTTGCACTGTGTTCTGTTTTAAATGAATTTCTGAAGTGTCGACTCTCAGTGGTTAAAAATTTGCAATTAACTGTTGTATTTCTTTTGAACTCTTTAAACGTTTGACTGACGCTCCGCTGTGGCCTGTTGTCATGGAAACTTGAGATTGATGAATTGTGTTTAACGAGGACGATGCTGGGGATTCGAGATCAAACATCAGAACAGCTGCTGGCCTCCCTATTATCGTATAACAGTTCTTATGTGCTTCCGCAACAAGACGTCCATTTGTGAACCTCGGCAAGATGTGCTTGTTTGGATGATTTTTATGCAACAGTTTGTGTTTAGTTCGGTGAACATATTCTCCACTAGGCTTTTAACGAAGATGTGTCAGAAAGCAATTACTGAAAGTGATTTCCAAAGACGTGCGTAATATTGCAAAATAGTACATGAACATTTCTTACTGAGAAACATAGTGTATATCGAGGGTAAGGTTCCAAACTGTCGGAACTGAAATCATCAGTTTTCAGGAGAAAACAAAACACTTACTATTTTATAACACATTTAGTAACCAACAAGATATTTGGCACGTGGGTACTAAAATATGATTTGGTCAAATCTATTTATTAAATCCCACTTTTAAAAGTAGCATTGTTTATTGAATCTCCTGATGATTTTTAGATACGACAGTCTAGAATTTTACCCTCAATATATGATGAAACTGAAGGTTCGAACGTTAGGTAACAAAATAAAGACACTTTAACAGATTGCAGTTGCTGACAAAAGCATTTTACTCCCTCACTACGCCTGACGAGTCTGACGAAATACGCGTATCGAGTGGGTACAATGATTTTGCCAAAAACTGCGTTCTGGAGTGTTATACTTTCTTTATATATGTGAGATACATTACAAGAATTACAAGAAAGGTATGTGTACACAATTATTTTACCTTAGTTGCATTGATTGTTGAGTTCAATATTTCAAGTGTGCAAAATACCCATGCCATCGTTTAGAGTGTATTAAACAATGTGCATGTTATGATCCTCCTGCAAACATTTCACCCGTACTCGCGATCCAGTTAAACTATATAGACGCCAAAGTAGAATGTAATGACTGTCTGGATTTCCCTCCAGCTCCAAGATTATTGGACCCCGGGAGTTCCCGGGGAGGGGGGTCGCTCTAACATCAGAAAGAATAGGACCCCAGTATCCTCATGCTTGCCATAAGAACCGTCTAAAATGAGGATATTTTGCCTTCTCTTTCTTACTATTAATCCTTTGTTGTCCCTTTTCCTGGTGTGCCTCTTGCACATCACATTGTGCTATGGCTGAAGTATTGCACCCTGCAATGTAAATATCTACTTCACTCACTCACTCACGATGACTCCATGGTGATTTTTCAGTCGTCACGAGTAGTTTGGTTGTTAACATCAAGAACATTATTGCACAAAGCTAAACAGCACATATAGTTTTACGCTTAATGGTTCTTTAAAAATAAAACCCTAAAATAAGTCTGGATGCAACGGATTTATGTTCTACTTTCAAATAGCCATCATCATTCCAAACCTTTCTCTGAAGATTTTCCGAAGTATTTGCCGTCGATTTCCAAATGCTTTCCGAATATGAGCTGAATGCATTTATTTGCAAGTAAACGTTTCCGACGGTTTACGGATATTTTCAAGATTCTGTCGAAAAGTTTTTTCTTATTTTAAAGCATAGGGATCCCCAGATAAGTGAGGCTATTCAAAAGAGTGTAAAACCCACGAACATGCTATATCTTTAAGCATTGATCGTGTTATGTACACAATTTTATGTATATTTATCGTTCGCAAGGTTGCTTTTTGAACAGAAAATGTTCAGTTTTTCTTAAATATTACTCACACCATTAACACCGAGTTCGTCTGATATTTTTAGGAAAATTGCTGATTGCGTGAGTCTCTATTGACTAAATTTAACGATCGAAAATGTTTCCTCGCGGGGCAGTCCTCTCGCAAACCTTAAAGGACGAAATTTAATTTAAAATGTACAAAAATTGAAAATATATCTCTGTGCGTGTTCGTTGCCGTCATGGTGACACGTATTTTCGTACCGAAATAGTTCCACTCTACGATGTTATTGACATCTGATATTTAGCTAAATTAGAAAAGAGAATCAGTGACAACCATGAACAAACATTAGTGCTGGTTTTCTGTCTCACTGATTGACTTTTACTGCCCAAAATGTGATGTTGCAACCTGGTACTTAGACAAAATCATCTGTACAGCTTGTTTATCTGATTAACATCACTTGAATCTCAGTGAGTTTGCACCACCAGCCAGCAGCCATGAGGAGAAACAAGCACGTTTACAACTGTAGTATCGAATAAATCCGATACAATATTTGCCAACGTTTGCAAACAAACGCAGAATTTGCTTTCACGTAATGTCAAATAGAGGATTCATATCCGGATATAATTCATGTTATTGACTGATCTCCTGCTAGTGTTAAGATGCACGTGCAGGTGGCGCATGTAGTATCACTGTATACATTATGTGGATATATATATTAGCTTCGACATTGTATATTCAGTTTAATATCAGTCTTGATATAAACAATACGCATTCGCAGAACTAGATAGGGACATATGTGTATTTAATATTTTTAAAATCGTTTTGGCCCTTACTTTCTTTGGATGTGCTTTAGGATTATCTTCGTAGTATGAGAAGATTGTGTTGCAAGCTTCAAGTCAAATTTCCTCCAGGTGTGACGTCCTAGTTGGACCATGATGTAAATAATTTAGTACTCAAAAGTTGAATCATTTCAGAACATGTTCAAAGCGAATTTTTGTCCCGATCATTTTCCCCACGACCTGCAGCTGGCCGCAGTTTTACTAAAGCATCTTATCGTTCCGACCTCCTAAAGAACGTCTCAATCCATGTCTTAACGTTTTTCGACCGTTTTACAAAGCTCTCCGAAATCTACACAACGTGTTTTAAAACTAAGGCTAAAACTTACGACATCTTAAACCTCGTCGTATATTTACGATATCCTAAAGTTACGATGCTTCAAAAAACGGGGGCCTGGCCTCTTGCACCTAACCGAAAAGTTCCAATTGCACCGATGCGTATAGGTGTTTGGCACTTGCCTTGCCAAAGGCAGTACATGCACTCGTACTTCATTCAATAGTACTGCTATACAAATGTAAGCTGAGCAGCCGCACGTGTCGTAGTATTCTAATACCTACTTGCATAATAAGCTCGTATGCCAAAGGAGGAGATAAGTGAACGTACAATAATTAAAACTGTTCATACAATTTGACGAGAAGCGAAAAGAGTCAGAATACAATATAAGTCCTATATAACCTGTCACCCCTCCGTCAGCAATTGCACGTTCCGGTGTTGGTGTGTTGAAGTAAGAACGCAGATCATGGCTCAACTTACGTTTGTTATTGACTCTGTGCTCTGTAGTTTTCACATCAGTTCAAATCAATCCTAGGTCATTTTCTTAATGTTTCTCTGTATGGAACCGAAGGGCAATGGTTAAAAGCATAGCAAAATCAAAATCACTTTATTTAACAAGAGTGGCTGATCCCAGATCAATGCCTGACAAGGAAACAATAACCATAGCTCATAGAAAGATTATACCGCAAACGCCGTGATAGCTGGTCTCATATGACGGTCCAATTTGCTTCTCAGCAAACAGGATACGTACGACCGGACGCACACAAATAAGCACAGTTTCATGGCCAAGAAGACACCGAGACGTGTTGTTTTTTCGCAGAACCCTAAAAGAATTATTTTAAGTCTTAAATTTCATAACGTAATATTATGTTTCCAAAACAGAACTGTTTCACGAGGAACAGCATTGTGTTACTGCGGCTCGATAAAATTTACTTCAATTTTGACTGTTGCATATAATTTAAAAAGGCTTTTGTAGCGCTTTTGTAAATTCGAAAATTGGCGTATTTTCCGGGGTCAAAGGAAGTGTTTTCAAATATACATCTCGAGCTAGTGCCTACTTATGTGCATTGATCGTTATCTGAGGATACCTGTAGAATGTTGTACAAGGCATGCTAAGAGGACAAAAGACCATTAAACTGTCGCTTCCAGACAGCGGGACGTGACCATAGATGATCGAACCATACCTGTTATGGATTCTTGCTGCAGAACGTTTCATAATAACTGGCACTAAAGCAGCATACTCTATTTACAAAAGATGTGTGTATGAAGGTCAGTTAAGTCTGTTGATTCAGCTGACCGTTTCTCGACCGTGATACAACGCCCTGTCTTGCCACCTACACCTTCTGTGTACATACCATACATACGAGTAAGCCCTGTAATATCTGCCAGTTTGTGTAGACTCCCATGAGACCATACTCCACACGTGGTTTCAGCTCCAACACAACAAGCTACAGAAGTACCCCGTTACACCCAATTTAACTAATGTAAAGCGTGAAAGGAATGAAGAGATGAATCCTATTGGAAATAGTATGTGCAGCTACAGTTTAATGTCCTATCTGGGAGACACTTTAATGAGAAAACATCACCCAGACACATAACGCTGTTAAGGTTGTAAAGAGAAGATTACGCCTACCATCGGTTGTCTGATTGGTCCGATCTGATTCTGTAATTATAGTCTGTTAAGGATATAGACCAGACAATTAAATTTCGAAACACCTTTCGCAAAACAGGTAATGTCATAAAAAAAGAGCAAATGTTCTCTCCAGCCGCCGCAAATCGTCTTAATTCAAGGCTAAAATAGATAGATTGGCCATATACTGTATCTTCTTTATATCTTTCAAACTTTAGGTATATATGTTTTCTCAATTTAACGTTATTGTGAAGGAGATGATGATGAGAAAGTAGATGCTTATTTCCTGGATCTCTCTACCAGCAAGACACCAGTGCCAGCCTTCCAGCTATCAGAGAAATAAGACGAAATCTAGCACTGAATATTATGTACAGATTACATTGTAACAAGGACTCGTTTCCGCAATAATGACATTTCTTCCAGCCATGTGCGATCATGTGACTTAATCATTCATTTGAGCTACATCCGTGAAAAATGAATCCCCTCAGGTTCTCTTAGTTCTGTGACCTCTTCAGTGATAAGGCCTAACAATGGTCTAGCAAACAAACAGATCAGCGACAATGAAGTTTTAATCATACCGATGTGTTGGTCCGACAGAAATTCTGCGCTGCAGTAAAACTTAAATTCAACAATGTGTATGTGAAAGACACTTAAAATTAACAGTCAAGTGAAAGGTCTACTTTCATGTAAAGCGTTGGTCAAACCATGTGCATAAAATCTCTGCACAGTATCAATTAGAATCTGACTATGTTGGTATGAATGTTTTATATTCAAAACCAACATTCTAAAAGTCTAAATGTGAGGTTGTAGCCCTGTCATATTCCATAAATTTTCCATAAAATCATATGTTTCAGTAAGAATTTGGTTATCTTTAAATACATTTTCAAAACGTTTATCTTTAAAAAAAAGGCCTTGAAGTTTTAATTCAATAAAAGGTTTTAGCCAAATTATGTCTATAATTTGATTATAATGAAAACAATAACGAAAAAAATGTTTAGTTTAGCTGTTTTAGAATAAACGGTTTGGGTTGACATCCTTGGCAAGAACTTCTGACCTCCAGTTCTCTTTAGCTGCCAGCCTTAAAGGGAGAATTCGACATAAAACTTGTATTGTCTCGAACACAGTAGTGGAAGAAGATAGATTCCCTTAGCTAGCTCATGTCGGATCATCTAAATAAAAATCAAATAACAGCGAAGGATTACCTGTCAACACACGTGAGACAAAATCAATAGACTGGACGGATGGAAGATGCCAGGGGTCGAATTATCTCTGCTCTCTGCACTGTAGCTTTAAATCTGGGTGGA
>JAUELE010221895.1:0-33207 GCA_031471655.1 Diodora aspera | reverse complement strand
CAACTTTTCAAAATGTTCCGAGGGAACAAGCCCCCAGACCTCTCTAGAACATGATATCTTTCATGACCTATGTTGTGTCCCCCCATTCCCTTTATACAAACCCTGCTACTACTACTACTACTACTACTACTATTACTAGTACATGACCAGACTGCTATCAGCTGACCGGCTAGTGTTACGAAAAACATCTTGTACAGTTCGTACAAGGCAAATCATTTCAGGAAACGTCCATAAAATGTTTGCTGTTATTTGATACCACTAGGCGTCTCTCGGTACCTACACTTCTAATCTAACTATTCACTGTATCGACATATAAAACATGGCTTTAAAACAAACCTCATGCGTACGATATGAAACTGGAGAAACTTGACAATTGTAAAGTTATGAAAACACGAAAACGTGTTGTTATTAAGCAGAGACCAGCTTGAATTAAACTGAAAACGAAAGTAGACTTACCTCGATTGTGTTCCGGTGGCTGTGGTGCTCCCATCAGATGAGCTGCAGGTTTGACCACATCATTGTTTGTACTGACACTGGTGCCAAGCATGTTGATGTTACCTGCAATCAAACATCTGGGCGTTAATTCAAGTATTTTCAAGGGTGATTGAGTGATTTGTGATTACGGCAATCTTTCAGCCACATCGCCGGTCTCACCAACATCGCGTCGGTTCGGGGCTCCTGTCTCGCTGGGCTGAAAGAGAGGTGCCTGGGCGGGAGTTGAACCACAACCGCCAAGGCTGGCAGATTACTGGGCTGACGCGCTAACCACTGCGCCATCCCGCGCTCAGTAGTTTCAAGGAGACAGGATTATGTTAAAACCATCAACGAAACTATTCTTGAGCATTCTGTTCTTTAAGATTTCAGCCATCCAGGTCAGCAAAGGTACAGAAACCTAAGAAGTCTTTGGCAATAATTGTAAAAGTCCTACTATACTAACGTCCAAAAGAAAGTATACCAAATGATTTCAATTATTTCCCTTATGTGTTTATGCCATAGTTGATCAAAAGGATGCTTTAATTTCGGTGAGTGTAATTTGATTGTCATTATCTCATTGATAAACCTTCCAAGTCTTAAAGGGATATCTCTTGTATATCAAACGCATTTGTGAATTTATTCAGTAGTCTCTCAAAATATTGGCAAACTTTCTTTTGGACGTCAGTATATATTGCTTTTCCTAGCTGAGGCAGGTCCAAGCAGAGATGACTGTAGTAGAGTATGATGTTCAGTTTTCTCTAAGCCTTGACTCAAGAGTCGTGACCAAATTCTAGGCGCCCAGCAGACGCTAAATTTCCATAAAGCTTTATTTTTAGGGATCGCAAATACGAAATACTTCTCATGTTGCCAGTTCCTTTAAAAATAATCCACGACCCACTTAAGGCCCAATGGCAAGTGCAAATGCTTGAATGGTTGAACGTTCTCAAACATTAGTATGTACCGTGTAATTGTCCATGTAATTCATATTAATTTATTTTGGCGAGGTAAATTATTTGCTCGTTTTTGAAAACAAAAGACACTGTCTTCTCTGCACTGGTTTTAATTTGATTTTACAAAAGGTTGTAACTCAAACTAAATTGGTTGTCTCAGTTCTAATATAACGCAATAAACAAATCCTTTGAGAATCAAGCGAAGTCATTATACGAAATAATATGGACAAAATTATCAAAACTGTGCAACAAATGGCGTCAACTATTTCTGCCAAATCCATTTCGCGATGTATTCTCTGACCATCTCATTGTTTTTGATATCTTTAAAAACTGACAACCAAACTTATGAGCGTTGATTCACATCAAACAGTCTTGACATCAAACACATCAGATACTAACTCTGAAATCATGGCGCTGATAGGTTAGAAGATTCAAACCCCGAGGGACGAGCTCTATGATTGGTTCATTCCGATAAATCCCAGAGGAGATCACGGCTCCGATTGGATGCTGTGATTCCTGTATACGGCAGTCTCGCGGCTTGCTCCGCGCGCAATCTAATGTCATTTCTTCACAATTAAACTCATATGATCTGCTAGTATTTTAGACCTGTTTGAGGACCGATCGATATTCTATATTTCCGTCCATATTAATGCACTCAAAATTGGCGGAAGTAGGAAAAAGGCTTCATTAGTTTACAATACGCATGAAATGAAATCTTCATGCCATTTAGATATGCAGGCAGCGATATTTAAAATCTATAAGTCTATTCAAAGAACGCTTCATTGTCTAAAGCCATTTTAGAATAAATTCATTGTGCTAGTAACACAGTAATCTCATTATATTGTAAAATATCTAAACCAGATATCACGATGTGATCATTATAGATCTAAAAATGGAAAAGCATCCAAATTGACTTACGTATTCAATGACAAAATGAACTTAGTCGGCATTGTTAAATACTAAAGCAACGCGTGCAATGTTTATCGTAATTAGCACAGTTAAATCCGTCTTGGTATTTAGCACAGTTCAATATGTCTGTAATTTGTAAGTTGTCTTTCTTATGCAATATGTGCAAATTTCAAAGAAATGTAAACCCAAATAAAACAAATAACGTTGAATATATGCAAATATCTATGAAAAATTGGTTTAATATTGACTAAATTGTAAAGTCATTCTGGAAGAAGTTTTGAAAAGAAAAATCAGTACAGATTTCTTTTAGAGTAAACAGTATTGGGCAGAATGCCTCAGGTTAGAAAAAATAATCATTTTTTCAATTTGTGTTGTCCTTCCAAATCAATTCCTTCTCTTCGCGGTTTTAGATTGGAGAGGACAGCTTCATATGGAGTTGGCACTATTCACGTTCGAGTATTAACCATTTTGTTTAAACATGTGAAGTCAATCAGTTATTTCATGTCAAATCTTCGGGTCAACACGTCGGAATTAAAATCGATGATTTTCCAAATGCGGCCTTAAAACAGAATAAAGTCATGCCGTTGCCCCGGCAACGCATGTTACGTGTCATAATGAAAAGCCTCCTCAAGGAAAGAACTCGGAATAGCGAAACAATCAGTTCAACATTGACAAGTTTGCAATTCCAATCCCCCTAAACAAAACCCAAGTGATGAATCAACTCGACAGAAAATTAACAGCAGTCTTTTAAAGCGGAATTATTGTACAGAACACGCCAAAGTGTTGCATCGCTCGATGGAGAATCGATAACAGATCATCACCTAAAACTTGCTTATAAGAAAGCGATCAGCGCCTTGGGTGTATCTCTTCAGACTTGTATTTACTCCGTGTAATACGCAATCACTTGCTTTCGCCTCACTAGAGGCAATTAACGAAATGAAGTTATTACCAAGAAGGCAGATTCTGTGAACAAACATTCGTCCCAAAGAAGCGGTGTCATTCCGCAATCAGACTCGACTTATAACCAGTCTCATTTATGAAAAAAGTGATGCAGTAATTGCTACTTTTCGCCTCGGCGTGTTTACCTCGAGATGAAGACTATTACATGAACCAGCATCCAGTTTTCTAATGATGTGATGTTTTGTGACCGCCCTGGAATCGTGTTCCGAAAGACAACATGGTTTTGTAAGAGACTTCACATTTTTCCAATGTGAAGACTTGTGCGTATTGTGTCAGGGACTTAATTTGCATCCACTTGTGAAATGTTAACATTGAAAAAAAAACCGATGTAATATTTGTTCTTCAGAGAAAAGATTCGTTTCCATTCCGTCAATATTTGAAGTCCCCAGCTAAGCCAAAAACACAGATGTTTTATTTTCGAATGAAAACGTTTAATTTCGGTTGATAATATTATTTGTTTGAAAACTATCCCTGAACATGCATTAAGGGAGTTTGATGAACAAAGAGGAAGCAGTGATTTGAGCTAAATAGAAGCGAAAGTTCAAAATATTCAAAAATAAGATCAATATACTTGCTTTGCCTTTGTCACGCAGAAGGCAGACATTCGCGAACACATAGAAATTCAATTTTCTAAAACAAATACTCAAAGATTGAAACTTAAATGTAAAAAAACAACCAAATTCAAGCGCAAGATTTTACATAACAAAACTGATGAGCAGACTTTGTTGAGGAGTTCAAAACAAAGGACCAACGTGCAATGGCGCAATTAAATCAAAAAAGAAACTGTATACAGGACCATGTCGTCATGACTAGCCGTTAATTCTCAGCGATGTGTATTTACCAGAGACGTCAAATCACCGACTGAACAATAGACGATTTTCATTTCATGAATATCAGTTGTGTGGCAGATATGATGCTAATTTCGACCTCTCATGAGAACACACGTAACAGATAAGAGGACGGCTGACCGTGAATACAGAAGGTCCATATACGAAGACATTCAGCACTTGTCGCTTCCGGAACTAATCAAATTCTCTTCACTTAATTCAGAATGTAGGTTTCCCGCATCGCTGTTGTATGCAGATTGGCCTGCACGCGTGACGAGATTAAGTGAGCACAGATTATGATGACGTGTTAAAACCTGTTTGTGTAATCTCGAACCGGAGACAATGGACATTTCAAAGTCGGTCAAGTTATCAAACATGCATGAAAGGCAAATAAGAACAACAATCTGTGACGGCAACACATTTGAAAGGTTAATCTCGTACAACAATCTGTTATGTTAAAACACTTGAAGAAAAGTGGATAATTTTATTTGGGTTCACATATGATTCATCGCCGTTGAGTATGAACTTGTTGCAAGCTGAACATAAAAATATCAATTGCAAAAGATACGAAAAGCAACCGCTTAAACCTTGGTCGTACTCTACGACAAACATGAACATACTAAGGTTCCGTTATTTAAAGTAGCAGTACACATAAGAAGTATCATTGGTTTGTGTTTATAAAAGATAAGTGTAGTCAAAATTGATTCATAGTCTACAAAACAATCTTAAGCCGTTCTTATGACTTGGACGCTGGATAGCAGATTTAGCACAAATTAAATATGTGGAGAACTTAACGCTAAGATCGCTTTGTGGATCGGAACTCAGATCTTAGTATTCTGACGTTAAAACAACAGGAATCCATTACTTCTGGATCCCGAAATAGAAGGAGTTTATATCATTTTGCCACTTGTAGATTGTTTTGTTAAGACCGTGAGTAAAGGCATAGGAACCCGAAACTCATCTTACACTGTATTACTTATCTCTACTAAGACACGATCAGGAAAGACCAGTTGTTCCCAGAGGAGCAATTGGAACCTTATGGTCCTAAGAAAAGTCTGTGTCCTTTGTCAACCCCAGGATATCTGTTAAATACGAGTATCAACATAGTAGTTTGTCCACAAACTTGTTGAAAACCTTAAACTGACATGTATACTGTTCCAAGCAAGCCATACATCATCGATGACAGCTCTTGTTCATATAACACGAGAACCATAGTCAGCCTCGCGATTAGCACACCCGCGATCCATGTCACATCCAGAAAGCCGTTTCCCTGTCACCCATCAGGGATACATTACACAAAACCTGACGAATCTATTACTATACCGTTCCCTGGTAGTGACAGGTTGATATAAAACTTGACTTTACATTAATCCGAACAAGAGCATACGGATCGAGTTCCCTTTTCACCCATGCAGTTACGAACATACTCATTCTGTTCAAAATAGGTTGAACATATATTTCATAAGTACACTAAATACATTTAACCCAAATTATCTATTATTTTTTTTCTAATTTAAATATACTTACTTTATCAATCAAATTTAGTTTAACGCTGCGGTGTGGAATATTTCAGCCATATCACGGCATGTTTAAGAGAGTTGGTCCTCAGGGGAACTTCATCAATTCCAAGTGAGCAAGATCGAAATTATTAGGTCCACAGATCATTCTAAGACACAATACGAGAGCGCTATTCTGGTTCATTAGAAGACTGACTATGGGCGTTGTCTTGTAGTTTACTCAACCTATAGTTATGGTTTAATACAAAATCAATGGCACTCCTTCGGTAAGAAAGGAAAGTACAGCCTTAAATCAATTAAGTTGTCTGGTGGTTTTCGATTGGGTATTACCCTGTCTATTGGATAGTTACCGGTAATTCGCGAGTGTACATAGTATTACGAGATGATAGTCTACAGCGGGTAATTAAATGCTGTCTTGGGACATCACAATTACATGCTTCATGTTCTGTCTATAGGGTACCAATCAGAAAGAATATGGGCTCAGTAACCCAATGCTTGACGTACAAGGCGACTAAAATGGGGATCTGTTGCTTTCAGTATTCTGACACTTGATCTCTGTTGAGGGTGCTTCCCTCGATGTGGATCGTCCTCACATGTTGTATATAGAATAGGAAAATCTGTCCGTAACTTAAACCATTAACTCGAAGCCAGATCCCGAGTTGCTACGGGCATTCCTCCCACGGTAATATAACGCTGAAGTTTTATGGTGACGTCAACCAGCTTGCTTGCACACGTTTCCAGTGTCACGGTGATGAAGCAAAGGTGTTTTACACATTTAACATTCTTTCAGACAAACCATCATATATATAACCTTTTTAACTCTCTATATATACCCCAATTCCACAATAAATGTGGAATACACATTGAAGTAACACAGATAAATTGAAAATGTTTCTGGTGTCATTATTAAAGCTTAAAACCCAGATCAATTCTTCACGAACCACATGTGCTTAAACCCTTTATCATTCCTTCATGAAGCACACGTGCTTAAAACCTTTATCATTCTTTCAAGAAAGAAGTGTGCTTAAAACCCTTGTCATTCCTTCAAGTTGCTTAACATCCTTATCATTCCCCCAGAACAAAAACAGCTTTTTCATACCATTTTAAATGGTTTGAGTCATTTCACGTTAATTTTCTCAGTGCCAGGACAAAGAAATAGGAGGAAGGTGAACAAAGAGTTTATGGGCAACGTAATTCACCTTTAGCACATTCCCAATTCACAAGACCAACACTCAGCACATCGGTTGGTTTACCTCAAACAAGAAGCACGTGAAGAATACCAAAGCACGTGCCAAGCATGATCGCCAAAATGGCAACCACGTGCAGCTGACAAGCCAAGACCGTTGGTCTTTGAACTGAAACTAAAAAGTCCACTTTGATAGTAGGCTATCTATATCTATCCAGATCTGTCACCAAGGGAAGAGTCTACCTTCACAAGCTGAAGAGTTCTATACACTTGTTACCACTTGGGTGCCTGTCACACTCGTAACATCTTGAGCGCACGTGCGTTGTTGGAGCACCCGCAAAAGGTCGGCCAAGAGTTAAAAGAATTGGTAAGTGGGTTCTTGTAAACTACCTGACATTTCGGAGTCGCGGCTTGCTGGAGAAAAGGGAAGTTCTCCTCTTAGCGGGCGTGTGCTCAAGGAGCGGTAGGTATACCTGCGTTTACGTTCGTGGCATATTTAAGGAACGATTTACAAACACTGGCATACACTTGACTTTTCCAAAATGGGATTTGTACAGATTGTTACGCAAAAACATATAATTTATCCTGGCAGTGTTGTGAGAAAACATTAACATTTTTCCTCGGTAAAAGTCATATTCGCAAACAACAATATACAAACATCGCTTACAGGGTGAGACAGACCAGAACATTTAGAAGACGTAGAAAAAGGAGCAAGCTTTCTGCAGTTGTAAGACACACGGGTAGGTAATGGGTTTTCCCTTAAACGCTGAAATCGCTGAAGACATTCTTACTCAAAATGAAAAGCATTAATTAAAATCCGCTTTAAAGTTGGATACGCTGAAATAGGTCCAGAAGCCTCTGTGTGAAATAAATAACATAAACTGTAAATCATACATTGTAAAAACGTTTGAGTAATTTAATAAGCGCCATATTTCCTTAGTCCCGGCAGATGCAGACAGATGGTTTTTTTTCTAATTTTGAAAAGCCGGCCTCATTCCGAACCTTGCTCTGATGGTTTACCGAAAAATGTTCCGTCGATTTTCGAATGCTTTCCGAATATGAGCCGAATGCATTTAATTGCAAGTGTCACGTTTCCGAAGGTTTACGAATATTTTCAAGATTCTGTTCTGTTTTTTTTTCTAATTTTTGATCGGGATGTCAGAAAATAGACACGACCATTCAAGACGCTGTATAACCGACAACACGTGCTTTATTTTGTGTGCATTATTCGTGGTATGTACATAATTTTATGAATATTTATATTTTCAAAGGTTGTGTTTTGAAAAGAAACACTGAGTTTGACCACGTGTCCAACTGCAAGTAATTTTCAGCTACATCATCACGTTATATAACTTCCACGCCAGAGCTACGGCTCTGGATTAAACGGGAGACGACCAGAATGGAATTCGAGCCAAGGACAATGGATTAATCGATAATCACGCTACCTATAGCACTGCCGGTATCATTAAAAGAGATAGTTATAAATTATATTCAAAATTAAAATAAATTTATGAGAACAGAAAACTGACAACGAAAAATCATTTTTACCTTAGAATTATCAAATGAGAAGCTTATTACATGTTACCATGCAACTAATGTATTCCATAGCCAAACCATCTCAAGTAAAGTTCCATGTTTAATGATCGTCATTATGTGAAAGTAATCACTCGCCTGAAAATAATAAGTGCACTCCAAATAGTTTGTAAATTAGTGGGTTAACCATTCTGTGAACACTTAAGTCGATAGTTAATGTGATAATATGCTGTGGTAGTCAATTATGGAAATTATGATCATTAGCAATTCTTCTTTGATGACTACGCCTTTGACTTGTTTGAGCATCTGAGGGAATTAATAACCGGATGTTATAAGACCCAAATCACGCTCAACTAATTGTTGGAGGCTGCGCATGAATATTTGCGAGCCTGGCTGTTTGGGTTCGAATCCAGTCAACATTTCTACGTTCTGGGGCCGTGATATGATAACGATGTAGCTGAAGGCTTTTATAAATTTATACATCGATGGATTTTATTTTAAAAATGTCAAATGAAATGACATTGTAATGCAGGGAATATATTACATCTGCAGAAAGGCGAGGCAAGGTCACGATAATACTGGACATATGTTTCTCATTTACAAATAGTTCTTACATGTTTTGCTTTGGTTACGACTTCACCAACAAACACTTATAAGAAAATTATGAAAAATGATTTTTAGCTCGTGTCGTTATTTAGAGTAGAACATCTTGCTAGTCTTTGGGTTTGCTGTAGATCTCGACACAAGATAGGAGAGAAATATATATGTTAAGAATTGAGTCGACCCGCAACTCCTGTAAGTATACCTGGAATGTGCGTAAAATTACCTTTACCTGTATTAGTTTAGACGGGAGGAAGAATAACGTAGTCTTTTGGAGTCTGCGTGCTTCGGTACGCCATGCATTGCCAGAACAACAGGAAGGGTTGTCTTCAAGTGTAGCATAACTGACCTTTACAAGGAATACGGGGAAGTGAAATGGAGGAGGGAAAACGTAGACTTTTTACGACTGCAGGTTGAAAGTAGTTGGTGTTTTTAAAGCGTATTGCCAACTGCATGGCGCTGCCACACACGGTTGTTTTGCGATTCAGCGGAGTCCCGCATGGGGTCGATCCCATGGGGCTTTCAGGGAGTTACGTGATGTTAGGAAGAAAAGGGGTCTCAGTAACCCAATGCTTGTTGCACACGGCGACTAAGTGGGATTTCATTTTTCTTTTTATCGATCTGTGTTGTCTCTTGGTTTGTCTTGTCCATCACGATGCGTTATATTTGCAATATTGCTGTTGCAACGTAAAACATCATATCTACCTTAGGGTTTATGGAGAATCAACAAGTAAATTTGTGTTCACATGTCAACTTAAGTTTGAATTTTGAAAAAGGTTGTGAATGATATATATGTTCTTTTAAGAGTAGGGCTGTTATTTTCGAAAGGTAGTTAAGACTAGTTTCTAAAGATAGGTATTTTACAGGTGTTAACGATGGAGGCAGATCGTCAGTTATTCTGATGAGTCACTTGAAAACAAGCTCATCATCAAAAAGAGACAAGCATCTTAACCTTTGAAACAACACTCTGACAATTAGACCACCTCATCGGGTGAGAGATTCTTTGTTCGACTTCGACAATCCGAATGCAGACACTTAATCCCTTCAGTGGGGTGAATGTACACATAAAAAGGGGACTCGTCAGCGGGTCTTTAAGAAGGGGGCGGGAGAGAGGGATCTCGACAAACAGTTAAAGGTTGCCGAGTTCTGGTGACGCTGAAAACCTCTGTGACTGGACAGTCCCTGAGCCAGTATCAACCCAGCTTAAAATGAAAACTATTTGTCCTCTTTTAACAGTTAATGAGCTTTTCTACACCCAGGGTCCAACCCATTGGACTTATCGGTCAGATCACGCCCCTCGCACATACCAACGAAAGAGGGTAACGACATCAAAGAAACTGCACAAAGAAAGCTTGAACTATAGCTTTAGCTGTCGTCATCTGTTTCTATTTATAGAATAGGCGTTGGTTACAGAGTTATTGCCTCTAACGAGGAATATCTTCGTAATTACGAACAATAGTTACACAAGAGATGCTTACGACATTCAAAAGTAAATCTGAGTATGAGTGCCAATCAAAATATGAATATGTAAGCTTAAAGTCATATTAATAACTGACCTGAGTATCGCACGCATAGCTATAAGGGTTCTATAACTTTATTAGAAATGATTCAACTCCCCTGAAAAGAAAATGGTTGACATTTCTATCCATTGCTACAAATATAACAATTGTATCGAGTGTGGGGAGAGGGGAGTTACGGACATCCCCCTGTCGGGGAACCAACCTTATCCTTCCCTCCCTCCCCCCCCCAGGAAAAATGAAGCAGTTTGTCAGGGGAAACTTCGATTGTGAAATTTGAAAATTTGTGTATTTTGAATACATTGTCTTTAGTCTTTAGCCCCCCCCTCACCAAATCAAGGGATTCTTGATGCCACCCCTTCTCATAACAGGCAAACTACGCAAAGAGCGAAAATTGAAGGATATCCCCAAAACAATGAAAAGTTACATTTCTAAAAAGCGGGAAATGGCTACAGCCTACAGCCCGAATCCAACTAAAATCCATTTGCATTTTTGAAGCTGTCGTAACTCGCTCCTATCAACCGAGATGTTCATATTTATTTTTATAACTTATCACACCTATCAAACCCTGCCAAGAGACATTTTCCAACGATGAGAAAACTTTATGTGCCAAGATACCGCCGCCATCTGATAGGAAACACTTTCTTTTCTTTAGCCTCGGGGAGAACACATACTCCTTACTGACATAATTTTTTCTTAGCCGGAAAGCATCAGGCGAATGATTTCTGATATACTAACATCAATACGTCAGCCGTAAAATACTCCAAAGCCCCAAGCAGTGTTTTAAAACAAAACGTGTCCTCTATCTTTGAGAATAAATGCAGAGAACAATGGAGAAAAATGTAACAAAGGACTATATGCCTCCGGCATGCAGACCTTCCCATTTCAGGAGAATTATTGACTTGGGATCATACATGATACATCACTGAATTTGCATTTTTGACAGAGTTTTAGATTTTATAAGACGTTTGACGTCTATGCAATAAAAAAAACCCTGAATATTTTAAAATCACCAGCACATTCATCATAGGTTTGTCATTTTACGTTTGATACGTTTGTGTCTGTCAAAATTGCAACGGTGACAAGGGGCGTAGGCCTCCGTGAATACCAATATAGATCTGAGACAATAACCTGTTTATAAATGTCGAACATTTTGTTAAGACGTACACATACATTACAAATCCTATACAGTCTCTGTAAGAGACGAAACTTGAACTGTAGTAGAAAAGCTAATTTTCTAAAAACGTTTATTAGGGGCATCATTTGGGTTGGTGTCACCGGGTGCGGTAACTCATTGTGTCACCCCCACCCCACCCCCGGATATCTTGCGGTAAAACAGTTTCAATTAATCCCTTGAAGCCTTCCAAATAATAACACTCGTATATCTTTTAATGCTATGGCAGTAGTGGTGACATGAACAATCAGCGAAATTAAAATTACCCCTTTAAATTACACACTTTGAAAAGAAAATTAATTTCATGTCACTCCCACCTGTTGGTGTCACCCGATATGGTCTGACGCATTGCACCCCTCCCCCCCCCCCCCCAGTGACGCTAAACGTTTTCCGTTTCTTCACTTTATTCCAGATTGTACCTACTCATCTGAACACTGTCATAGAATATAACACTGGATGTATACGCATTAAAGTTCCGTTATTCGTATGTCTATGTAATAAAAAAGACTCTATTGTAAAGGTAGACACTCGTTATGAGTTTTTGCACATTAATTATTTTGTTCAGTCATGCGTACTGATAAAATATCCTCGACTCCCTTCAACTGGGTTCCGCTTCATTTGTTTCTATAAAACAGATATGGTCGTGTTACCTCTATATCTCATACGGCGTTATTTAGTACTAGGCAACACACAAAGACAAAATAAACAACCCCCGGCCAGACTAGTACAACATTACAAGCTTTATAAACTTAACAATGCCGAACAATAGATTGATTACGAACAGCACCTGTACAGTTGGTGTGTCGGAGTCTACGAAACACCTTCGTCAGAACACCACCCACCTTTTGACTAACACTCCAAACTTGTTGACGTCTGACGTCAACTTCGTCTCAAAACCTGACCTTATTCTTTAATATATTTTAGTCATTTCGTTTTATACCTATACACACATTGGACATTCTATGTAAAATACGCAAATACGCATGCAAATAAACACTCATTTTCTTACTAAAGTTTTACATTACTATCAACTTTAAATATACTTCTAAACAATCTAGATTTCAAAGAACGATTTTTTAAATATTAACTTTTACAAATAACATTTACAAAGTAAATGATATTTCAAAATTCATAACAGACATCGTTTATACACCTTTTAATGGTACGCGATCGTTTTCCGTATCTTCTAAATTCTCCATTTCTGAATAATCTGACACCCCGCTGAAAATTTCTGTATTACTGACGTGTGTAGTTGGCGACATATATACCTTTGTACTGTACGTGATATTTCATATTGAAAAACAACACCTCGAGTTTCGGTCTCAAAATAGATGGCATATAGCAAACTCATAAAGTTACCATATCCTGAAGAGCCATTACGGCTGACAAATTATGGTGATCTATGATAGAAGACAGAACGTTACTGAATTCTAACGTCTTAACAGAAACTTTCACGAGGCCCACCTGAGATATAACAAAATGCTTAATGGTTATGTTCGTTAGCACTATAGTTAGCGTTTGCGCTACTAACAAAAGAGGTATAGTTTTAAATCCGAGGCCTGTCTGTAACCAGTAACAGAAATTCACACAATAAAAGAACATGTATGTCTTCTGTCTATGCGTGTGCAGTTATTATTATTATTAGTAGTAGTAGTAGTATCAGTAGTAGAAGTAGTATTTATTTATTTGTTTGTTTATTTATTTATTATTCTGGGGTTAATATTTGTCTCTTAACCTCATATTCTGCATTTTGCCAATATACAGTGGACTTCATATAAAGTGTTGTTAAAAGGGTACCAAGTAGTTCGGACCGTAACTATTTGATAAAAGTACTGATCTCTAAAAGATATCTTAAATGAAAAAGTTTTATTAAACGATTAAGATCATTTTTACTCATTTTAAACAAAGGACGTGAATTGCCAAGCATATCGAAGAAACAGGTTTAATTGAGGACGAGTCAATACTAAACTCAGTTTAACCATAGGAAAGTCGTTTTAAAGTGAAAAAAATCTTTGATGATGTAGGGGACCTTTACATGAGACTAAATCAGATCCTTCCATGCTGTTCTGGCACCACGTTAAGCCAGCCATACGAGCTTGGATACCTTGAATAAAAACTACCTGCCGATTCCAATACTGATTTGTCTCTCGAACTCCCAAACGGAAGGTCTGCCATTTTGAAAGGCTTCTTTGTAAATAGCCCCCACGTGGATGCAGCCGCTGCATCCTACCGCATCCCATTCTTTGAAACCAAACCCCTGGCAATAGTGTCCCTGCGTCGGGGGTAACTGATCTCTCTTCAGCAATTCTTCTGTTAGTGAAAAGTTGAAGCATGCCTGTTTTCAGCAAGGTGCTATCTGTCATCAAGCGGCTACAACTTCAGGCACAAACGCCCTTAAGTCATGACTGCCTCCCCCATCTCTTTGATGATGGCGTTCGATCCGTTGACTCACTAACCCTCTTATGGTATGGAGTCTCTGGGGTTTTATCGATCTTGGCATTACCTCCATGTGCAACAAAGCTTCCGTTTGCTGCTCAGTCCAAGTTAAGGTCCTCGTAACAATGACTTACAGAATTTTCTGTTAAACGTTGACTGCTGACTAAATTGTATTGCGCCAACAATCCACTGAAGACGTTAAAGACACAGGGTCTATAACCGCTTAAGAACGTTCGCTCCGGAAATATTTGAGTATTTCTGGTGAGAAGACCGTAATCATATAATTACCAAGCTCTTGGAACGACTATCAATCAATACTCTACTCATTTCTCATCCCTCTCATTAACAAGGAAGTCTGGTAGCGTCGAACTAAGAGATCAGATGAAGCTGGAAATAGTTTATCATGTCAAAACAGTGGAAACTGGATCACGTTTCAAAAATATGCTTACCTTAATTGCACATGTCTGTACAAGCTTTGGGTAATTACGGTATAATTAGCTCTGCTTTGTGAACAAGCTGAAGTCAAATTTTTAACATGTCCTTTTTGCGTTCCTGACCTTTGGTCTCTTAATTGTATCGGAGAAAGGACAGACATTCGGCCAATGTTCAGACATCCCTGCCTGTATTAGATTACCTCATGGAACGTATAACACAGAGAAAGTCTATACCTCTGTGATGTTGTATCTCGTTATTTCATTAAGAGTCAGGATAGACTTAATTAATGTTGGGAATGGCCTTTTGAAGCGTAGACACAAAAGAACTTTGCAAGATGGATAGATGTCTATACTTTAGGTATTCTGTACCGTTCACAATGGGATGGGAACTAAAGGTAACATAAAACAGGGTAATAAAAATACATATAACCTGGGTACAGAGACAAGGACGAAGGCACAGATTTGATGCCTCGACCTTTCTGCATTGGCTATCAAAGTAATTTACTCTTGGAACATGCCACAGCACCAAAGGTCAAGTCTGGGAGTCTATAATTATCACTTAAGTTTTGTCCTTTAAACTGACCGAGTTGAACTTTTCCTCGTTGGCAATGAGCGATGGTGATCATGAGGAAATCCAATTACCCAGAAGTCAATGTGCGAGTTGAACACTACATGCTGATTGAGATCAATGTCAGGCATGGCCCCACAAACACGGCGAGGGCCCCAGAGAGCACAAGACGTCAGTATCACCACTCGTGCTACCTTTGACAACAGCAACGTTGGTGTCCATTTGTAACAGTGTACAACCACTTACGGAATCGCACCATTTTGAATGCATTAGCACATGATAATCAAGGTGTGCAGGATAATTATGCATTATGCATGTTGGCTTAAGATCAATCTGTATTAAGCGTTTGATATCATAAATAATGTTATATACTTAATCTAATAAGCAACGAAATATGAAACAGCCTCTTAGTATCTCAAAGAGTTCATTTTCATGTTTAGAATAACACGTACAAAACATAACATACCCGCACACATAGCATAGCCCACCGGATAAAGATATTTCAATATGTTTTTGGACCGCGTTGCAACGCATGTTAATTCGCATCACTAATGGTCTCACGTCGTGTATATGAAGCTTTGTTAAAAAATAATACACGCAAAATCGTTAGAAGTTATTAACACAGCGATATCATTTCACTCTCCAAAATACAAATTGAGGATATCAAACTTTAAACCTTAGTAAAATCAGTGTATAAACCTATTCAAAAGAACAAAAGAAAGTTAACGTCAAATTTAGTTGCAATACAACTTCAAACTACAATGTTCAAAATGTAGATATCAAACATACTTTTCTGCGGTCCAAAAGAAAATATACCATATCATTTCAATAATTTTACCTTACGTCTTTATGCCATTGTTGATCAAAAGGATGCTTGAACTTCGGTAAGTGTAATTTGATTGACATCATCTCATTGATAAACCGTCCAAGTCTTGAAGGGATATCTCTGGTATATCCAACGCATTTGTGAATTTATTCAGCAGTCTTTCAAAATCTTAGCATACTTTCTTTTGGACGTCAGTATACATAAAATAAAGTCAGTATGTTAATCTCCAGACTCCAATCAGAGGTAGCCCTAGAAATTTGTTTGCAATGCTAGCACCAAATCAACCCCCAAAAAAATTCAAAACTCGCGAGATTGCCATTTTCCATGTTCATTTTTTTCAGCGAAAGCATGCTCTCAGACGCACTATCTTTCATGAACTATGTTCTGCCCCCCCCCCCATCACCCTGCCCCCCTCATCCCCTTCAATTTCACACAAATCCTGGGTCCCTGATCTCTGCCTGCGAAGTCTAGCAATGGTTCCCGACAGTGGTAAGGCCGACTGATATACGTGTCAGTACAGCCTTCTGGGGCTTGCCGGTGCCAGAGCCATGCTCAAAGAACACAAGACTATGTGTACATAATAAACCAGCAGCGATCCCCGCAAAGATGGTTTTGTTGACTGACGGCTTCACTGATGCAGGTTATATATACACTGAAGATCTCGGAACATGAATAACAAGAGCTAGCGATACAGCCATGATCTGTAGAACAGCATAATATTAGGGATATAGTAAGGAAGCCTATCTTTATGAACTCACAGAGGAAGATCATGTAGAGATGAACGCTCCGATAAAACCGTGGTCAGAGTATTTCACGATGATAAATAGGTTCCATTTTTGAAACATAGAAGACTCGACTGTGATAGTTGACAGAGAGATAATATTAAATTATTTAAAATTTATAAAATTCGAGGCAATTGTGATTTTTAATAACAGGGAAATTTGTTTGAAGTATTGCAGTTATTATTTTTTCTATTGTAAAAGTTAAGGTTATGTTTTACGTTTTAAGTGCAATATTTCAGCCATAGCAGAACATGCTATACAAGACACACACCCAAGAAAAGATACAGTTCATAGAAGAGATAGGTGTGAAAACAAAAGATGTGAAAACAAAAGATCAGTACTTTAGTCGGTTTATACGACAAGCACTAGGTTACTGGAGGCTCTATTTGTTTCAAGTGAGACCACATGCCTCACCGGAAGCGCCAGGAATCTACTTATATTCCCTGAGCAATAATGTCTTGCATAACACTAAATGCAGGTTCGAATAGCTCCGCATTATTACCAGGGTATAACCGCAACAGCCTTAAGGCGATATAAGGTTAACAACACAGCTGATGGAATACCAGTACCCAGTTTCAGCTGGGTCGACTGATGCGAGCAAAGTCACTTGACCAACACTACTGACATTCATTCTCACGTCAATGTTTCAGTGTAAGGCAGAGAGAACCCACGAAGGCCTCGGAGTTTCAGCGACTCGAGCTGGTCGCCGATCAAGGTACTGCCAATCAGGAGACCAGCTCACCTATCTCACCTAAGTGGAAGAGTCGGAAACTCGAAGAAGGAAATACGATATTGCGAAAGCCATACCATGCCTGGCAAGACCTTTTTTTAATCTTATCAGATCTAAGAAAGAAAAAATCCATACAAAACCCAACTGTTTATATAATTGCCTTTCTTGAAAATGCAAAAAGTCATCTCTGTATACGTTAGGTATTGAAATATTCGAGATAATGTTAAAAGCTTGGCAGTATCCTTTCTCGTTAATTGTAATAACAGCGTATTTCGTTTCAGACAAGATTTCTCGATAGTTATCTACATATCTGTGAGCAAAAGGCAAGGTATGTTAGCCGTGTATTTTCAGCTCCTGATAAGGTTCAGAAAATAATGTCAAAGATGAGCTTAAAAACTTCAGCAAAAAGAATGGTTTTGGATTGGTACTTGAACCAGATAATATCCTCGTTTACAACGATGAGGCATATACTTGAACAAGTCAGGATCAGCTCTGTCAGTCTGGCTGATTCGGATGTTTTCAGAAATAAATAATAAACATGTGATGAAGAACACGGCAACGTCTGCTGCTCACATTGCTAAAACCGGAGTACATCGGTGAAGGAAAACTCAGAGTTGCTGACAAAATATACAAAAGAATTTATGTTGCTGTTCCGATTATGTTTCACTGGAAATGTTTAGATCTCTGCACGAGATATGTTATATATGTGCCATGTTTAACGTGTAAACATCGCCAGGATGCTGGGCGAGTGATAGACGTGAAGTAAAATAAAATAACTACAATAATATTAACAGCAAGATGGTCGGGACTCCCCGCGAAACAGTTAGCTTCAAGGCGAGTAATTGCCTGCCCACAAAGAGTTTTATCCATGCCAGGTGAGTATGTCTGCTCACCTCCAGTAAAAGGTCACGTGATACTGATTGAGCAGACGATAGCTATCTACAGGAGCAGACGTCAATCTATGTTGTCGGACAGGGAACAAATTTTCACCCAGCTCAAGTTCGAGAGTTTCGCATCCTTGAAGGCAAATCTGCGTTAATCGTGGTAGGCAGCAACCACTGCCAACACGTGTATCATGTCCAACTAATTGGAGAAACAAAATGGCGGAACAAACGGCTGCGCGTGAACAGTTACCGTGTTTGATAGTTTGGGTTGTTCGCCCGTGCAGATAATCAAATCTACGAGCAGTGAACTGTGTGATGCGATGTTTACAGGCGATTCCATTTGTGCCTGACGTTAATATCACTGTGATGATAACGGATCCTGCAGCGGTACTCATCCTGGTGGTCTGATAGCAATGTCAGGAGTCACTGGCAGCAAATTATTGCTCTAACACCCCAGAAACTATCATAAATCTATATTCTTGTTATAGCTTTAACCCTAAGTCTGGAACAATCGCTACAACGAGCGAACCAACATACATTTGGTAAATATGCTTGTTCTACTAGGTGTGCCAAACATAGGAGTTTAGCGAAAATCGAACCGTTGGAGTCTACGTTAGATATTACCTTCCGAGGTCGTCACTCCTGCTATAACGTTGTTTATGGCTCAGTAGCTAACATGCTATCAGTAGATGGAAGCTGACAGCGGTATTGACTGAAGTCTTGACTGAAACTCTCCTGGGGAAATGAACCTTTCCAAGACCTAACGACTAGACAGAGATTGTGGTTGCAGAACTCTGGACCTTTTGGTTCAATAATAATGCTTGTCAGAACGCGTTCATATAATTATTGGGTTTGCTTGAAACTAACTTTCTAAATCCTCTATAATTTCTCTTAAGACTCGAACTATATGCAGGTCCTGTGTGACATTTCTCTCACAGGTCATTACGTCTGTCAAGAATCAGGACCATTGTGGTATAAATTCCAATTACGGAAACCAGGAAATACACAGCTGTAATAATGACAAACTTATCTAAATCGTCTATACTTTTTCGTAAGATTCAATATAAACTCTTCCAAAAAGGTAGGGGAACTTGGAATTTCAAGGTCAATAACAAACTAATGATAATAATAATTGGTCCCAAAATAATTGTATCTTTACAAAGAAGAAATTGAGTAAACAATTTACCCGGTATTTCATTACCTTAACCGTTTCTCTTGCTGCTATGTTACGTGAAAGACGGAATGGGTAAGATATGGAAGTTGACATTTTTGCGTCAATAGTGCGTAATGCCCCCGTTACTTGCCAAACACTGATTGATTCGTTGAGGCATCGTGCATATGAGTCTACATATGGTAATGCGATGCAGCCTGTCCCATTCTTCCACCAACGCCTGGACAAGTTCATCTAGAGTAACTGGTGGCCTTTCACGTTGACGCACACGTCGGCCCAAGATGACCCAGACAATTTCAATGGGGGGAAAGATGCCATGGCATCCGATGGATATTGTGGCGTTGAAGGTGGTTATGTTATTTACCTTGAAATTCCAAGTTTCCCTACATTTTTTGAAGAGTATATATGCAGACCCTGTTTAACATTACTCTGACAGGTCATTACGTCGGTCAAAATCAGGATCATTGTAGTACAGATTCCAATTACGGAAACCCGGAAATACACAGCTGTAATAAATATTACGTTATCTAAATCTTCTATAATTTTCTTAAGATTCAATATATATGCCGTTCCTGTTTGACATTTCTCTGACAGGTCATTACGTCTGTGGAGAATCAGAGCCATTGTTAGTACAGATTCCAATTACGGAAATCCGGAAATACACAGTTGTAATAAATATTACGACAACCTTATTTATATATATTTGCAGATATACATAACTTAGGTCAATATATATGACCGCAATCCGAAGCTTTGGCGTCTACATTGCGTAATCCGTCAAGATATCTGACGCCTCCGCTACCGATATTTCAACTGATTATGTACTTTCAACACAAGAGATAGTTTAACCTCATCGACCAAACGCCTAGTTATGATGGCGTCCCGTCTGGTATGTATTTCCCTGTCAACTAGTCACGATAAACGTCACCTTTAAGTCGAGATTTCGCCCCCTTTTAATTCCGTAAATCTTGTTGTCGCTTGAGGATTTGTGGAAACTGATGACTATAGGGACATGTAGATGATTTAATGAGTGTCGGTGTAATTTGCAGATGGCGAACAGACAGCGTTCATCCGGGACATCAAGGTCATCATCGGTCACGGATCTGTCGCTTCCGTCGGCGTACACATTGAATAACTGCATGTAACAAAACTACCGTTGAGAGTATTTCTAAACATTGTCAGATAACATTTACCATGTCCCTGCTATGGCCGTACATCCGCGCTATTAATATACGATAGAAGCGCAATGGCTACGAACGTATTAACCAAGGATTGTTTTAAACTAACAGCATCTGCCATGGCTGTTTTGTTGTCATTCGTCATCACTAAAGAGCCAGGGTTCAGGGATGTTTGCAGCAAAACAATTTACATATATACTTCATAATGATTTGTATATAAGTATCGGAGTTTACAAATAAATGTATATTTTATAACATGAACAGAGGAAATGTGCAGTTGCACGAAAAGAAGGCTACGTTTGTTAGTTATTTCCTATACTCATTGTACGGTTAGATGGGTTTTTTTGCATTAGTAGTCATTTTTAACATCAAGATTGTAGGCAATCTTGTTTCCAGCAAGTCGATCCATAAAACGTCAATAATCAAGCACCGTGTATTATCAATCATTGTGGATATTTCACCTAACTGCTGTGAAAACCATAGCTTCAAAAGTGCCATATTCCGCCTATTCTAATGAGTGACCCTTCAATAGTTGGCTGAGTATACAGCAGACGATATATATAACTTGAACAACATACAATCATATACATAAGAACACATCAACATCCGTACCTCATTTTGTCAAAACAATGAATTGATAATAATTTAGGTGCAAATCACATCGTAACATTTATTTATAATGTAAATCATGACCTGTAAAGGTTCAAACCTTTCTGTATAATGTATTTATAACTATTCAGCAATTACTGGTTTAATCGCTGCAGTCAGGTCAGACTTCAATATACAATTCCAAATAGGTAACACCATGGACGTATTGGCAATGCTGTTTAACAAAGACTTCTTCAGTTAACTACTGTTTAATCACACGCATCCAAAAAAAACCAATCGGTTAGACAGGACTATTTATATGCAAATCAAATTGAAGTAAGAAGTATTCTGATCGAAAATAGGACATTAGTTCTAAATGTGAACATTTTCAGCTGCATTAAATTTCCAAGGCAAACTGTGCCTTCACGGAAACATCCCCAAGTGTAACTAATGACGCTTTTCAGCAAACACGAACGATCCAAGAAAAGTAGCAAGATACATTTGTTGGCTAGCCATCAATAACAGAAAGCCTAAGGCGACAGTTGGATGACAAATAAATCCATCATAAACCATCGCTTTCGTCATCTGGAATGTTTCAAGAGGCAGCGATCGCTAACGGGTAACATCTTTGCTTATTTGAATTTCTAATTTCCCAAACACGACTATGAATAGTTTGCTGCATACGCTGGAAACGACATAATCCCCTTGAAGAGCAAAACCCTGCCTTGATTTGGAAGAAACCAAGAAATATTGCAGCAATGAAACTGTGCTTCACAAAATTATCTGCAGAAATAATATTATTGTTTAATGCTTTAGAACATGCAGTTATGTCAATGTTAATTACAATTTATTTCAAATAATGTTTTGGGATTTATTAATCTTCGAAAACCAGGTCCTGATTTGTATTTTTTTACGATGTTTAAGCACTCTAAATTCGCATCTTCGGAACGTTTCTCAGTTTATATAATTGTCTACATGTATACTGAAAATATACGAAATGGGTGCAGAAATCCCCTATACATAGACTATCGCTGTAGTTCACAAAACCAATCCCATGCATTCCTCATTGTATCGTTGCACGTGACTCATATTTCTAACATCATTTAAAATCCTTGTCATATCGCAACAGTAAATAATGCTAAGCTCTATAACTCTGTTTGCTATCCAATCGAAGATCTGCTTCTCCTGGAGGGAAGAAACCTCAATGGTTTCGGTATCATACACATTTTCCCACTTCAACCTTCGATTTTTGCATCTGAGTTCTTATCATCTGCAGTTAATGTTTTATTAACGATTCTGCTATAGTAGGCTCGTTATCAGTATATATGAGAGTATAAAAACAGGAGCATGAGCTATATCTCGAAGGCTTATTTGGAACTCCTGAACATGGCCTTTGGTATGTACTAATCTATTCGCTATGGAGGTGTCACGAGGCCTACATAATTTAACAGGCCGAGTTTACTTCAGGGAATTAAGAATCAATAGCATGCATGAACGATAAGAACACGCGACCATCAACGTCGTAAGCGACAGCTAAAACTCGAGGATGCAAGCGACACAGCCTAGAAGAACTCTCCATAACACTTGTAGGAGTTGCCGAGAAGGCTTTACTTGGGAAGAAGTGCAAGGTTTTAAAAAATCCAACGATGCCAAAGAGAGATTAAACGGCAACCCACAATCGTCCACCACGCGTTTCCATGGGTTTCTTGAAGAAGCGCCTCATCAAAGGAATTGCAGGGAAAAACTAAGGGAATGAAAAAGAGTCACGTATTTCCATAGAAACTCCTATCGGATTTGGTAAAGAAATGCTTGAAAAGAAGGCTTTGTATCATCAATCAGACTATTGGATTCTTTTTGGAAACCATAATCCAATTACCAAGCAAAATAGCCCTCTTATATGAGCTGTTGATAAGAAATTGACGTTCTTGATTGAATATAATACACCTTGAAGTCTTGCATGCAAATATTTTACCGCTTTAGTTTTTGTCTGTAAATTCAAGGATCCTATTACTGTAAACCTTAGTTGCAGAGCATTTCAAGAAATTATTGTTTTCAGTCCACTCAGATCTTTAAGAAGGAAAAAAAACCATTTCAAGCGTAGCTGTATATTCAGACATAAACGAAAATGTTTTGCCAAGACATTTCGAGAGTTAAACTTGGGAATGGAATTTAATCATTGACAGCAATGTCTGTTCAAAGCCGAGAGGCAATTGTCTGACATACATAGCCCTCTTTCAGACTCCTAGTACTAACACCTTTCTCGTTACATGCACGTCGTTTACGTAATTTGCTCGTGTGATCTCAATTAATGAAATGTAGAAGGAATTACTCGCTGATGCCGAGTTATAGCATTGTCAATAGCTACGTCTATAAATCAAGATAAACCGAGGCTGATAGTGCAGAGAAACCAAAGCTAGGATCAGACGGAGAGCAGCGCTTTCCTCTTTCTACAGTAATATAATGGAGGATGTAGCCATATACCAGTCTCAGGACTAATGCTTTCATATCTCTATTTGCGCAGGCGAATACATCCGAATTTTGGAATAGACTACATTGCAAGACCATCTGAAAAGATGTTTTTGTTCAGTTGGTGCCGACAGCAAAAGTGATGACGTCAAAATAAAATTATTTTTACAAGAGCAATTAAGCATAAAGGCGGACGCGTAATTGCAACAGCAAATTCTGCAGATTCTTGTCTTAATCCTGAAACATTGGTCTCTTTAGAGACGAATCACAGTCAGACAAAAGGCGTTCCGTTGCTAGCACGTTTCTGTTCTTCGCTCACGTCCAGTGCTTGTCCATCGGGGTTACAGGAAGATTGAGACTGTTTATACTGTATTCATTGCAATGGTCAATTCTCGGAGGGCCAAGGGGCACTGGTCAGCTGAATGGCGATCGATCGTTGTCTCGTTATGTGCCATAGTGGGGAGACGGGTTTGGATAGTCGGAATCAAACTGTCTGATGTGTGGCTGAGATTGAGCACGTGTTCTGATTGGAGACGTGTACTGTAGGCAAACGTTGTCTTCTGTATTTGCATGTGTCACAACAAGAACTTATACTAACAGTGCAACAAATAATGATATCGCTATATTTATTTCACTTGCTTGAATGAGCGTACAATAACGTCCAAAAGAAACGAAACAGAGAAACATGATTACAACGTTTACCAACTCCATAGTTGTGTCCCTGTTCACCAAAATGGTTCTTAATTTCGTGGAACTTCATTTGTACAGATCGTGTTTAAACAAAGCTTTCGTAAATCAATATTGCTGAAAATAATCAATATTTGTTCATATTACTTCAATCGTCTCTGAGAGGCTTCGTAAAATTTCTTGTTGAAGTGAGTATAACTTTAATAGACCACGCTGTACAGAGATGAACCCGAACAGGAAAGACTTGTTATCTCCCAAAGAACATAATTATTATTTTGAAGAAGGCAAATTGAGGACGTTAACCATTTGAAATGTAACGCACACATACTATATAGTATAAGGTCGCCATTTTTGAAATGATCTACGTGTTGCCATCTCCACCTGCAACATAATCCAAGAATCTCACTGAAATGATGACACTGCTTCCTCTAATAAGATTACAATGTAAGCTATTTACTGTTGTCTATTCGATATCGTGGCAATATGACTTGCTGTGCTCAGTTAGATGAAAGAAACTTTCCGCGAACCTTATGTTCTGCCCCTCATTTTTGTTAATGGTCTTGACATTTTAAGGCGTCTTGCACTCGTGTTAGTACTGAGAACGAAATTACATCGTAAGGAGACAAATTTCTGCGCGACTAGCAACACGAGCTGCTGTTTCCACCCGCACGTTTTACTCAAGACGTGAACCCATGATCTGTGTTATTACCTGCATTCTGCGAGACATTAAGTATCGCAATTTCGTGCCAGAAATCCTCATGAGACCGCGGCAAACCTGATCATCCAACGGATACGAGCTTGAAACATACGAGATGAATTTATCTGACTAGAGGCAGGGATGTTTTCAAGCCTTGGTTTAATGCTTTTTCTAGTGCTTTCGAGGATTTGGCAGCCTTGGAAACACGATGAAACACGAACGTGTCTGCGCACATCTGGCTTAGTTACATAAAACCATGAATAAAAAGACTCAGAGTATATGCAAATTGAGATAGAGATTTAACTGCGGAGTAATATTATTTTATCCAGATAAAGATTCTGAGTTTGTTTGAACTGCGAACAGTAAACGTAGACGTGATTATGCTGAATATGATTTTAAGTCCATTAACACTAAAATTCAGAATTGTTGTCACACAAAAAAGATATGTTCTGTAATTCAATCGTGTCAGTTCTATGTATTGCGTGTGGGATAATTGTTCATGTGATAACTAGATTGTTCGGTAACGATATAATTTACCCTCTCCAGCAATCATCCGTTGACATCCGGACCGAGTAGGTCACTTAACCGGAAGTAGACCAAAATGGCCGCGAGAAACTATCCCTATTCCCCCATGGTCGCGCATTGTTTCCACTAGTTAATTCAAGGATGTCAAAACAGGACTAAATTGCCGCGCGGAAGGTTCGATATTCTCCGGAAGTGAGTGACTTGTACCTAAATGAGTTAAGCCCGAGGTCTGTTACAGCCACCAGGCGTTGCCATGACGACAAGACATAATTTTCTCTATTAGGCCGAGCGAGAAGTTAAATACAGTTTATCATTATTGACTGTTTTGTTACAAGGGAAAAGTGTTTTAGCGTATCGGTCACACAATCAGGACTTTACCATAAGGGAATCGATACGCCAGACCTGAACAACCGAGAACAATACCTGCAATGACATTGTTTGGAGAAGGGAGGCAACTGCAGTGTGAAGCGTGCAAGGTCAAGCGACACTGACGACCAAGGAATATTTGCATGAAATGATTTGCAGCGCGACTTGAAAGACAATAACTTCAGAGCTCCCGTTATGCACTTGATTGTAGACTGATGTATCGGAGAAAGTAATATAGATATCGATTTGAGAGAACTGGCGAGGCGAAACAACCACGCGTTTAACTCATTAGAACCCTCCATAGTTAGTCAGAACATAATAGGCATCCTATTAAGGCTGTTTGCGAATGGAGACCGATCTGTTCCATTAAACATAGCTAATAGAAGATTAATAGCAATGAAACGTCTTTCCTGCAACAGATTTTAATTCACCTATAGGGTTCGTGCATTATACGGTTTGGTTGCATTGTGATTGTCATCAACGTGGACGGTGCAAATCAATTAATATCCGTTGATATGTCGCTAAGATACATTAAATCTGCTTTTGTATCAGCTAATTGCCACTTAAGCCCGAATTCATTTGTAAACAATCAGATTTCTTGTGTCTACGTTTTATATTATTCAAAATATCAGCGAGGTTTGACCATACACCACTGAAAGGTTTTCATTCCAAGATGAAGAAAATCGATATACAAGTATAAAAACCTTTCACCGCGGTTACAAGAGAGAGAGAGACAAAGAGAGACACTATTTTTAACTGAAACACTAACAACGAGTGCTTAAATAGTCCTATAATATAAATGTACCGACATTTTTACTTTATACAAATCTGCCTTGGTGTTTATAAAGTACATACTATTTTAATACCACAGACCGATCAGCCAAGAGAACCACCTTCACGAATACATTCAGAATATAATCACAGACCATTTATCGAGAGATTCCGATGTATAGTCTCCGTACATTACACTCGAATTCTGTCAAAATATGTCGCTGTAGGGAGTTTACATAATACAGAGTCGGGGCTAGAATAAATCAATCTGCAACAGCGGCGATGTTAAGAGTCTAAGAGCAGTGGTCAATTACATACAAGTCTGGTTTACGTAAATGGAATTTTCTGGATAAACTCCCCTGAGTTTCCAGTCTTACTCTCCTGGACTTCTGTAAACTTCCTCTCATGCCATGTAAGCCCCATCGAGATTTGGACACTATCGTGTTAAGCCCCGGAGTACCATCCCACCAGACTGGGCCAGGATGGAGCGGGCGTCAGAGAGACAGTATTCTCTGTTAGAGTGTAAAATCCTGTTATGCGGAAATCAAAGTTTGAATAAACATACTTGGGCCAGATTATCGACTGCTGCTACTTATTGAAGATTGTTTGCTTGTGGTTTGAAGAACAGGCTGTTGACGATGTCCTCATCACTCGGCTACTACTCATTGTACCATAATAAAAGCGATATTATTGCATTGATTTGAAAGACGATCACGTCCCATTGATTTTAAGTACAATAATGCATTAGCGAGATGACCTCATAAGCGATTATTATCTTATAACACAAGAAGCCTTTTCCTATTTTAGCGCTGTAATACAGTAAAGATTAATTTAAAGGCTTTTTCGTGTATTTCGAATAAAAGTTTCAGAGCTGATTTAAGCTTAAGAATGCTCTCCTTTTGGCTAAAAGTCATTTTAATACAAGTTATTACACTTTTAGATACTCTTTTTATGGTATTGCAATGAAGTTTAATATGCTTCACCCTTTCCTTACTGTCACTAGTATGCAACAGTTTATGAAAAAAGATTATCAATATTGTATAATTGTTTCACAGCTTGACGGGAACGTTGTCATGTGCATCACTTCCGCAAGAACGTCAGACCAATATGTCCTATTCTCCTTTTAGCACGAAATCTCAAGCCTGTGGTGTGCCTCTCTGGTTGAGTTTCAACATCCAACAATATGTATTGATTTTCAACGAGATATTTAATAACGCCTTCATTCATCGAGCCAGTGGGAGAGCCGAGATTTTTGTCATTCAAAAGGTCTTTTTGCAATCTCCAAACCACTCCATCCGGGAACCAGGAATATTCATTCGAGATAACAACATCGGCACTGGAGATGAAAGGTTAGGATGATGTTGATGAAGATCAGGAAACCCTCCTCGCCACCTCTGAGAGGTGATGCTTCATAAATATGCAATGGACCAAGACTGAAGACTTCTATCGATATCCCGAAAGCTGAGTGAGTGATGCTCAATCATATCACCAAAATACAGCCCTGATTCTGAAATAACACCATCACATCGACTGTTGTTGTGGTGTTCTCGTTAAACCTATCCTTTGTCAATCAATTTTCCAGTCGAAGCCAGTACTCTGACATGAGTTTTGAAGGAAATGGGTCATGATACACGTCCGGCATGATGATGTTTCATTTCCTCCCATTATAACTGCTGTCTTCGGTGATGCTTCTTGGCAAATATTGAATCTCAGCCCAGCAAGATCAACATCATGCAAGAGCCCTTGCTCTCCCATACTGCAAAACCGAGGTAGAAGCACAAACAAAAACAGATGTTTAAGTTTTCATATATCTCTGTTATGTTTAGATTAAATTAGGGAAACAAATAAACCATATCATCATAGCAGGACTTCTCCACGTGTATAAACTGTTTACTGAAACAACAAACAGTTGAATATCAAATCAAGACTGTATTAAAAATAGACTTCTTTTTATACCCAGCCCATACGTATCCAAACCTAATTATGTTATATCGCTTAGACGCATGTTTCTCTTCTTTTGGCGCTGTGTTCAAAGACATCGTGTTAAGTAGCACATTAACCAGACTATTTAAACAATCTTTCAATTAAACTGAACTTAAAACTAGTAGGTTTTTACAATTAATCTAGCATGCCAGAAATGTGAGCTAAGCTCGAAGTCATTTGCATGCAGTCATTAGCGTTCTTCTTCTAATCACAATATAAATAGTTCATCACAAGTGCATTAATGCATGGAGTGCAGGTAGCCAAGAGCACTGATAACGATCTTATATATTTCCGTCATAACTCTCACGGTTACTTCAATTAGTATGTTTATGGCGAGAGCTGATAGACATGCAGACCTTGCTCCAAACTTGTACAGACCATATTGCTCCTCTAGAAATATGCCACCTTTTCTAACCATGCCTGAGGAAGATCAAGTAGAGAGCAGTATCATAAAATGAGGTTTAGGTTCGTTTGAAGATTCAGGTTCTTGACAAATGTCTATCTGGTCTCAAGGTCAATGCATCCTCTTGAAGACAAATGCGCTGTAACGGACATAATTTGACAGGATAGTTTGGTATTAAACAAATCTCTGTGTACGCTGAGAGATTGTATTGATTAAGTAGCTAATCACACGAAATAATTTCCACCTGACAGATCTGTCCCCGGCTTGCAGACCATCACCAGGTCTTTAGCTCCGCAACGATACCTGGACACAAACTGACCACCAATGAGAACAAACAACAGCGTAGTCACTCTCCTCCTCAAGTGGTCTCTCACTGGGATGAACATTCCTTGTTGGACCGGCACTCACACTATCAAGTGGTCATTGCCATATAAATATCGATTGACTCGTAATTGGTGCAGATGTCAACGTTCCGCCATTCATCTAAAGTACCGTTCATCAATGTTGGAGCTCCTGTATCTGTTTATTCCATATACCAGGGCTTATGGATTTACATAGTGTTATAGACAATGATTTACTACATGACCTGAACTCATCATCATCATCATCATCATCCTCATCCTCGTCATGGATTTATATAGCGCTATTAACAATAATTGACTATATGTAGTAAAATCATCATCATCATCATCATCGTCATCATTATCGTCATCATTATCGTCACCCCGTGGGGCTTCCGGGGAGTGACGTGGTGTACTTGGATGTATGTATGTATGTATGTATGTATGTATGTATGTATGTATGTATGTATTTATTTATTTATTTATTTATTTATTTATTTATTTATTTATTTATTTATTTATTTATTTATTTTAATTCATTGTTGTATTTGTTGTTACATTAAATTCATGACTTATCAAGTAACATATTTAATGCTATCATTTAATGTTAGCATTACCTGAATGTTCTTACAGGCGATACAAGTGCATTAATGTCATTACTATCCTATGCACATGCCTGCTGGCATTTTACACTAAGCTTGAAATTTTCTTCTAAACATTATCATCCGCTCTTGAACTTCAAATTATAACGCACTATTGGCTGCTGCTGTGTGGAAGTGGATATATCGCGAAACGCATTAAGATGTAATAAATATTTGAAGTCTTTCTTTCCCTCGAGGTAAAAATGTGCGAACCACTCACACATGCTATTTCTTCAGGTTTAAACAAGATAAACAGTCGGGGCGAATCGGGAGTGAACATGCTAGCCTCATCCATTGCCACAAAACAAGAACCCTACGAGCTTAACCGGAAATACACGACATGATTTGACGTCTTCACTGGCATTGCAGACCACTTGAAAATGGTGAGATATGGACTCCGTTATCTGTTCGCGTTGTAAAGGATACGAAACCTAAAAAATATACTTCCTTTAATAATTTAAGGACTGAAGACTATAAAACAGCTTTCAGTTTTCAATGATAAGAATTCTATTTTACTTTGTGGCATACGATATGTGTGCATTAATGCCACTTAACTAAATGTTATGTTTACAGAGGACCGTATACTTTCACAAATCTCTTTTTTCCATCTTCACCTTCATTAAATATAGAATAAAGCAATAATGTTACAATGAGCGGTTTACCTACAGACAGTCCAAAATAATAAATAATGATTTATTTCAGATCAGAAACTGCGCAGTTCTCTACAACAAATTATTCCATGATGGCATTTCATGTAGAAACACCGTTTGCAACCTAAGAATAATACTAAAAACATCGCCAGTGACGTCAGGGAAACGTGTCTAACGTGTTTACTGTATATTGCACTCACTTGGTTCTGCGATACAATATAGTAAAACGTTCAATTTCAAATTTCGAGTTATCTAGTACATTGCTAATAACAATTTTACAACCTGTCATAACAATTGGTCTCAATTTGTATTTCCCTCCAACAATAAATTTTAACGATTTAAACATCACATATCTCAGCAGGAGGTCCTCTTGAAATTTTTAATTTATACCGATGTGTGAAAAGTTGTAAAAACAGGGTAAGTGCCGATAAAAGTGTTGCTCCCCCTGTCTCAACCCGGAACAAACACCAGGGACTTCATATAGACTTTATGATTACCAATACAGCATGCAGATTAAGCCGAGTGTTTACTATGGGTGCCTGGACATATTGTGTTCCGACCATCCACAGGTCATGACCCTAAATTCTTTGACCTTGGACGAAAGTGGACAAAAGCTTTACGAAAGACAAAGTTGTTCGTTTAACCCGGGGTAAGGTATTGCTACCTTGTAATACATTCAAATGTCAAACGTTAACTAGAGGCGGCTGTTTTGGGTCTGGTACAAGTAGTTTCATAACCTTGCCCTCGGCAAGAAACAAATTACACCTGAATATTTGCTACCTGGATGTCCTCATATGAACTTTCGATTCCTCCCGCAGTCAGTGTATTCTACCGAGCTTTATCCCCAATTAACACTTGCAATCGGAGCCCACTCTAACGCCCTTTCACTGTACATACTGTACAAAAAAAGCATAGAACATAACGCAGACCTTCAGAAAAAAGTCTGATGCTTGAGGACGGTCACTAGTTGGATTAGAAAATACACCCTGACACATTCGGAGAAAAAAAAATAACATTCAGAATAATGTCGAATACCATCTGAACCCATTCCGAAAAACATCGGAATCGGAGACGATGTTCAGAAACTGCCACAACTGGAAACGTTTAGAAATAAATACTTGTTCTTGATTATCTTTGTGGTTTTGGAAGTCTTCGCGTCCTACTGTCTTTCAATGTAGGGGGATAAGATATCTGGTTTTAAATTAACTCGCCGAGATTGAGCTTCACATGTCGCGAGGTTTTATGTATTCACACTTGGCTTGAAGATAAACAAAATGTTCTTACCTTTCGCCATTTCTTCTCTGTAGGTTCTCTCGATAAACTGGAAAAGAAGATAAACAAATAAACGAAGTGCCTTTATCAACATGTTAACACTGCCACAAGACATTTAATACATTGGTAAGATAAACTACCAAAACAATGAACACCCACACGAACGTTAAAGAAACGCACACGCGCACACACACCACGAAATTGTCCATGACTGGATTCTTGCTCAAAGTTTCAAATGTTATTTCAGAAACCATCTTCGAATTAAATATTAATTGTAACAATATTTGCGTCATTGTGCAATGAATAGGAACTTAATGCTTTTAATGAAACATAACAATGGAGAAAGCAGTTTCACTCGAGACGATAAGAGAGGAATCTTTTTTTCTGTTTGTTATACATGTAAGAGAGATTTTATAAATATTTCCGTTAAATAATTGTACTTTTTGAGAAGAGGTTAAACAATCACCATTTTAATGCATCTACACAGCTGTGGCTCTTTTCTGCATAATTTTTTATTATTATGTTGGTAGTATATTATTATGTATGGCACTGGTGGTGCGTTTGAAAGCACATCCTATTAATATTCGTATGCCTGAATATTTTGGTTCAGTTAACACAAAATCAATATCCATTTATTCAGCTTGTATATGAGTAAGCGATGTAAATCAAACAAAATGGCCTATTATTTCAGCTCCTATCTGACACTGGCAGACAAAAGGCCCGCTGTTCTATAAAAAATATTATGTAAATCTACATGATGATATAGAACATCAATTACCAGCTGATATTTACATAAGAAAGTTCATTGACGAAAAGATCTGGCTTCGGTCACAGCTGGCATGGTACAGAAAAGATTTCCATTTCGCCATGACACACGACGAAGACATGCTGCGGGCACTTTCTTACAAGCTCACTTTTTAGTGATCTGTAATATCCTGATCCGATACAAACACAACCAAGTTGTGTTGGTGATGCTTGGTTTAAAGTGATTGGGTGCCTCTGAACTGAGGGAGAACCGGAGGCAGGTGGTGAGTCATAGACACACACACATCCCTTCCGGGTGGGGGGGGGGGGGCGAAAATGTAGCAATTCGTATAGGATGGACTCATCCTCAAAATCTAGGCTATAATTAACTACTGTCTCCAACCGTCAAATGCCCTT